>CM057811.1:82349390-82566890 GCA_030067965.1 Latrodectus elegans
TGTGAATATTTTTAATGTTATTAAAAATTTTAGTTAATTAAAGTTGTTAATTAAAAATTTTAATTTATTGATTTTTTTTCATACGTGTATAATTAGAAAGAAGAATTTAATGCATCAAAGTACGGCCAACTCAAAATTTTTGTAGCTTTTTTTAAGAGAAACCTTTCGTGCATGTTTTGAATTAAATACTTTTAGAATAATTATTCCCATTTGTACTTAGTTATTTAATGTTACTACTATTTACAAAAGTTTACATCCTTCCCATAAAAGTGCTAAAGTATTTTAAAATTTACATATGCATCCATGTGTATATTGTATTTTTTGACATTATGAATAATTTTATGAAGAAATATCTATATATATTTAACCTCGAAACGATATTTATTGAGTAACTACCAAATTACAATCATTTTTCTGAACAAAAATATTTTTTCACGTTATTAAACTGTATTACGAAGCATTTTAATTTAAAAAATTGTTCATTACTTCAGAATAAATATTAGTTCTATGAGAATAATTATATAATACGAGTGGTTATATATATAATGCACATTTAATTACACGCATTTAATACATGCGTAGTTAAACTTTGGAATTGAAGGTCAGATTTATTTAATTTCTGAAATATATTGGGAGAGAGAGAGAGAGAGAGAGAGAGACCAAAATAGAAAAATTCTATTATAAATAAACTCCGGAAATTCATAGCTTCCGGTCTCTTTTACTTTATTTTGGAAATTGCTATTTCTCACGTGTTAACTAACTTGTGTCCCAATAAAATAGTAATGCATAATGTGTTGCGCCCATGTATTTACACAATGTGGAAAAGTTTCTTTATTTCATGGGTCTCTCACACACACAACTTTTTATATATCACTGCTGTTACAGCTATAATTAACGCAATCTTCGAACCAAAGTTTACTTCCTTCGGAGATAGAGAGTCTCTGTACATTTTTGCCATTTGTCATCTGTCCATTTGCCCTTTGGCGATTTTTTTTTTTTTTTTTTTTTTACAAATGTTTGTATATTTTATAATTTTTGTATATTGATTCCGGACCAACGGTGCAAATTCAGATACAATATTTCTATTCTGCGTGTTTGCTTTGTTCATAAAATAATTTTAGAAAAAATGGGAGTGTTATTGCTTTGAGCTCTATGGGTCTCCAGAAAAGTAGTACTGCTGTAGTCATATCATCACAAAATCAAACGTTGGATATAAAAACAGGATGATTATTACTATTGGTTAACCCATCTAGCTGCATTGAAAACAATTTACCGTGGAACTTCGAAAAAGTATGTCATTTTTTATCTTCAACTATATATCTAATTCGATGTTCAACAGTATATCCTTTGAAAGTAATATAAGCTACAATTGTTTTGCAAAATTTTTTCCAAACATAGTGTCATGTAACAAAATAATAAGCGTTTCTAAGCTATTTATTTATTATATTTAAACAAACGCACCACATACAAAGACAACATTACACTCATTGTTACAAATAATCACATCGAAGAGAATAAAAATTTAGCCTACCTCCGCGACCACTCCTCGAAGTTCACTCTGGTCCCCTGATTTTCCCTACCACGTCCCCACACCGTATTTTCTCCAGTAGGGAAGTAAGTAGGGATTCTTTACAATCTTAATAGACAAAATGTTTTTCCCCCGCAGGGAACAGAAGGAAAAATTGAACTGAAAAGAGACAAAAGTACATTTTTTCTTCTAGTTAGTTTCTTTTTTTTCACACATCAGAATATAATAAGAAGATAGTACCCTGACCACATTATTAGGAAACAAAATAAAATATGAAAATATTTTATATCTTTCCTATAGCATGTGTTAAAAAACAAAACGTTCCTTTAAAAAACAAAAGATATAAACTAAACACAAAATGTTTTTCTAAATACACAATATTTTCTAAATTTAACACATTAATTTCAAATTTTATTAACACATATTGTATACATCATTGAGTATTCAAGATGAAATTTCAACTATTGATTTTATTTCTACCACATTGTGTTGTAACGATACAAATTCAACCTAGCATACAATTAACAGATTATTTGAAATAAAATATATGTACGTTATTATATTTATGGAATTTTGCAATTAATTCAAATAATCAAATTGTTAGATATAAAAATACTTTTTACAATAACATTTTAACTAAGCTACATCATTTGTACCTAAACTATAGCTTCCCAGGCTAAAAATATCCTCTAATAACAGCAGCAATGAAATTGAATTAATTAATAATTTTAAAAAATACACACATCCTATTTATAATAATTATAGAATTTCTCACATGAGTATTTTAAGAAAGCAGAATGCTTCAAATATTTTTCTTTCTCTTAAAGCGACTGAACATCATAAAAATATGTTCCATTAATTATGAAAAATAAATATGCAATATAAACTAAAAGTAAAGACTGCCCCTAAAGTGTACATCTTGTACACTTAACAGTTTAAAAAATTGTTTAATTTGAATCATTTGAATGTGTATGCTTATCAAACTAACTTCACTAAAATGTAAAAGAAGTTTACATTTCAAAACAGTATTCCCCTTAAAAACCTATGAATATTTGAAGGGCTATTGAGGTGCAATAGCTTGAAATTTCTACTGAAAGCTACATGCAGCAAAATAACTATATTTTGTATGCGGAATAGGCTGTCCATAAGGATTTGAGCAAGTTTTGTCTATTGCCCAAGTACTAACGTATTCTAAGATAAATTTTGCAGCAACAAGAGCAATTGCAAGTGCACCAGCTTCCGATGGCATTGTTGTTTGAGAGGATGGATGATCAATGAAGGTTGAGATACAATATCATCAGGTTTCGTAACTTGAGATCCATCCTGAACAGAAGGTGTCTGTCCATCCCTTGCTGCTATTTTATCAATTCAGCTTCACGATTTTTCTAGCTTGGTTATAAAACTCTACACAATCAGCATCCCATGAAGCAGTGTTTGCAAATGCTTCCTTTGTGCCATAACTATGCGGTTATTGCACTGAAAGGCTTTTAAAGCGCTTGTGAACAATTTTACTTCTTTGCAACCATTCCTTTCATAACACTCTCGTCATTGTGACGTACTATTAAATTTACCTGGTGGTTTCTGATAATTTGCATATTATTCTTCAAGATGTGTGTGAAAATTCAACGTGTGAAATTTTTATTTAAGAGCTCAATTTCGGTGTGATTCAGAATTATCCCTAATTAATAGACATAAGTGTATAATAAAGTATCAGTTTTTGTTTTTTCATTTACCTCTATGTAAACTTTTTAAGTAAATAAGATATTTTTCATACTTTCTATTTTTATAAAGACTCATTGAAATGTGTGCAACTAGTTCATGCATGATATATAAAATTATATTAAATACAAGTAATTCTATGTAAAAATAAAAATATTTTTTCATCATTTCTTAAAATTTTCGCTTAATTAAAAGACATTTTTATTTATTAGATGCTTTTTTCATGAACATTTTTGGAAAGTTGTTAATTCTTTTTTTACGTAATTAATTTTTCTTTCCCAACTTTTAAATTACAGCAAAGAAATATTTATAATACCTATTTTTTTAGCTGCTTGTGCTACGAAGAATACAATCGTTCACATTGCTACAGAATACAGCAACAAAGAAATGATATAAGTGCTTTACAAAAATTTTACTGGCTACCCACTCTGACTAGTACTCAGACTGCGGATAGGAAGGTCCTGGGTTCAAATCCCAGCTCGAGCGAGGGTGTACTTTCCCTCTATGTTTATCCTTTCTTTAAACCGGTACCTGTGGCATGTGTGTACTGAAAAAGTCGTATTCCACACCAAAATATGGTTCAGCCGACCGAACCACGAATGGCTCAAAGAAATCTACATTATCAACTCCTAATAAAACTAAGGCTGATATTACAAACCTTGAAAAATAAAAATATTTTTAAAAGAACAATTAATCTATCGTCTTCTAAATCAGACATGGAAATATTTTCATTCAAAACTTTCCGGGCTGAATCAAAAGGCAAGGAGAGAAAAATATAAAAAGCCATGAAATGAAAACTTGTTAGTAATATTTTTAATTTCATGAAACTGTCATCATTCTCGTAGAGAAATTTCCCATATATGACTAAATCTATGATTTGCATTGCACTGCAATAGACATATTTGAAATCTAATGATGATGTAAATTTCAAATATTGCTCAGTCTTATTAGAAACGACAATGAAAATTTACATAGTCAAGCCTCTGTAGAGATTTCTTTCTTGGTTATTCATGATGTATTCTCATCTGCAACCACTCTACATGAAAATTTGCAGGCAATGTCAGTAACAAATCCTGTTACCAATCTAATAACCATTTCTACAATATGCTTGCCCCCGAATACTGCTGTAGATGATGGAAACATTGAAAAATCAGCGCGGGAGTTACGTGCTTCTTTTTCCCTTATTAAGCCGGCCAACTTGTCTAGTGGTCAGCGTGCCTGACTACGGATAGGGAGGTCTTGGGTTCGAATCCCGGTTCAGGCATGGATGTACTTTCCCTCTTTCTATCCTGTCTTTGTCCTTTACTTGTATGTGAATGAGGTATGAATGGTATCTTATAAACGGATCCCTATGGTATGTGTGAGGGTGCGATGGTGGCCCACCCCCTGTGGTGCACCCGGGCAATGTCTCGGCGGAAAAGAGGTCGCTGTTACTGGCCGGTTCCTTGGGTATAAGGGGACAATACATCCCGATATACCCCGACCATTGGAAAGTTTTTTTCCTTATTAGGGGTTTCAATTATCGTAATCCATTATGCGGCAGTCAGAATGCAAATCCTCATGGCCAGAAAATTGAAGAATTAATTCACACACATGCTCATAATCTTTGCCTACATATTAATGGAATAAAACCTATTTCTATAAATGAAATAGGACTTTTTACTCTTTGGATCTCAGACTATACCTAGTCTCTTTTGCTCCTTACTTTAATTGCAGGTCGGAGTTGACCTACATTAGAGGGCCCATTATACTTTTTCTAGTGAAAGGCGATTCAAATGATGTTCAATATCCATAACATTATTTGTTTCACAAAGTTTAAGTGGACAAATTTTACAGTATGAGCAATGATTATCAGTGACATTGTGAAGAATGAAAAAGTTAATGATGTCTTGTCAACTCATGAAGTTGCATAAGGCAATATTTCCGAATCAGGACTTAGTTTCTTGAAAAATATTAACCCTTGATGAAATAAATATTATGATACTAATAGCAACCAAAGAAAAGCCAAGAATCATTTCTTGTTAACTCTCTCCATGAAACATCAAATAGTTTCTCAAAGAGTTAAAAGTATTACACTTTGGTCAAGACAGAAAAAGGAATGAAAGAATTGAACTTCATTCTTATCCAATGTAAATTTTTCGGTTACAGCAAAATATGTGGGATAATGTTACAGAAATATACGGTACATGGGCTGAAAAATAAATAGCCTGTCTGTGGGAAAATGGTCAGAAAGTCCGCATTGCTTCAAATATGTTGAATGTTCTTGCTGAAGCTTTTGCCTCTAATTGCTCGGCGAAAGCAATTATACTGAAATTTTTTGCATAGAAAATATTATTGAACGCAGTAATTGAAGTTGCAACTTCAGACGACAAAGCATCTATCTTAAAGCTTTGATGTTACAATTTCTGTATTAGGTACATTTACATCTATTGTTAAATAAACCTCTCCGGCTCTTGATGGGATAATGTACTGTGTGCTTCAATATCTTTCTGAAAATTCTAGACACTTTTAATTATTTAAACATTAAAGAAAATTTTTTCCCTGTTTAGTCAGTTAATTCGAAGCATGATTTTATAATTTAAAATACCAAAACTAGGTAAATATTCACAAAATCAACAAAATTACTGGCCAAACTCTTGACCAATGTCCTGTGTAATTTTTTTGAAAGAGTTATTAATTTATGATTGGTGGACAACCTGGAAAAGAATGAATAAGTCTCTTTTTCAAAGTGGCTTTAAGAAAATACGATTCATATTTTGATCTACAGTTTATAAGTTTTTTTTACTAGTATTACTTATAAGTTTTTTTCAGTTTACAGTTTTTCGATGTATAGATTCAATGCCACTGGAAATGTATCCATGTTTTCTTTTTAAAACGAAATTATTTAGTGACGATTTTATTTGATATTTATATATTAATATTATCAATAATCACTATTTTAGAGGAAATTTAACAATATTTATAAAAAAAAAATTAAGGCATATGTTTTTTTAAAGGTCTGAACAACACTTATTCTAAAAGACTTTTGTCTGGAAGAAGTTCCTCAATAATCTGTTCAGCTGTCAATCTTATTTTATTCATAATACCGCAAACAGTGATGAAATCTTTATGTTGATTTGATTAATCAATTTTTCATGTTTTGCAAGTAATATGAATCTTGCTGAGAAAAAACTTCAGACAACTATCAAAAATATTGTTAAGATCAAAAATATTGTTAAGCAGTGAAGTACAAATGAGTTTACCATTTCAGCCCAAAACGCAATTAATATTTTTTTGTAATGACTTTTTCATCATGAACCGGAATTGACTGTGAGTAGTACCCTCCTTCGCTTTCAAGATAATGAAATATTTCTTATAAGATTTCATAAACATTTGAAACTTTCCTTCCGTTTATTATCAGTTAAAGAAAAGTCATCTTTAATCTTAAAATATTTATTTTGAGAACTTTGTCCATCTTTGCTTCGTGTCTATGGTAGACTATGGAAGCACTGTATATGGTCCATCCTCTTACTTGAAAAACACATTAACTATATTTACCACCAGGCCTTAGAATTGTGTTGGAAGCCTTTCAGACACTCAGTATCCTTAGTCCATATGAGGAGGCTTTTGAGCTATCATATGGACTAAGGATACTCATCTACCATCGTGTAGCTGAGAGAAATTATCTCTGTCTTATTACCAATACAATGGCAAATATCCATTATATGATATATTATTAAATAGCAATATTAATCGTATTTTCAGAGATCGCTCATTATGTATTCCTCATTTTGTGGAATACTCGTGCAAAACAAACTTACAGATGTTTTTCACGTGGTAAAGATCAACACAAATAATTTTCCTGAAGAAATATTAATTTGAAGTTCTTATGGCATGAAATTTCTCATACAAATATTTTCTTATATTTGAGAGACGCTTTTGTCTTTATCACTATTTAGTTGTTTTAGATCTATGTAGTTCTTATAAATTTGTTGCTTTGGCATCTTTATTCATCTGGCTCATTTATACTTTTCAATTACATTTTATATAAAGATTTACTTAAGAATAAAATTTCATCAAATATTATCGGGTTTTGGGCACAGCTTATCCCATCAGAGGATCTCGTGCCTGTAAAATCAAATCAAAATCTGAAATAATCTACCGTATTCGCATATCACAATGAAGGACACCCGAAAATTTCTTTAGCACCCACCCCAAATGAAGTGCATGTAGATAGTGGGAATATATATTTTATTGTTTGAAAATTAGTGTAATTAAACTCGTAACGAGTACTTATTTAAAAAATACTCGTTACGAGTTTAATTACACTAAGTTTAAGTTAACTGAAGTTTAGTTAACTAAGTTTAAGTTAACGAGTTTAAGTTAACTGATTTGAACATTCTACTAGCAACTACTAGCTCCATTGAAACATACTACTAGCTTCATTTAGTGAAAACTGAACCCCTATTCTATTCCAAGAGTTTGTTTTATCATAAAAAAATTTATGCTTTGTTGCATGTCTAGTGTTTTATTTGATTAAAGGTGAGTTATTCTGTGGTGACATGTGAAATTTTGAAATGGGAGCCTAATATAAATAACGTCTGCATAAATTATTTGGATCAATCAATCATTCGTTATATTCTCTTTAATGTGTCTTATACCAACTCTGTCTTCTCATTACAACAGAATACTGATTCTCTATGATTATCACCGAACAGTAGTAAACCTTTACTATTCTTTTCTTTTTATTTTATTTTCTATCTCCCTTATTCCTTTTTTTTTCTCTCATTGAAACTGATATGTAGGTTGTTGAATATTCAAATTGACTAAACAATTTAGTTCGAGAATTCTTTTAATTTTTAAAAATAATACTTACATTTTAGATAAAAAGTTTAAAAGGACCAAAATAAACCGCATTTTCATGTCCAATTGGTTTAATTTAAATGAAATTGAAAAAAAAAAATTAAATGTGAAAACAAAACAAAAGTGCATTCGCGTTATGGAAAGTATTTCGTATTATAGAAAAATTTGCAATTTCATGAAGCAACAGCATAATATTCATGTTACTTTTAACTTCAAACGCAAAATTAGAATTTTGCACGAAATGGGATCATACTCCAGCACCAAACTTATTTTAATTATACATATTCTGTAAGATTATATTGTGGGCTGTAAATATTTATGTTAAAATAAGAATGTTCAGATAATTACTTTAACGAGATTGTTTAATAGAAGACTATTGTTTTTGTTCGTTTAAGATCACATCCTTTTAATTTCGTCGTATGAATGCTAGAGAGCAAGAATTAATTGCATGGAGATAAGTGAAACAAATGTTATTATTATCTCAGTCAACTAAAAAAATGTTTATCTGCAACAAGTTCGCAAACTATTAATTTATATCAAAAAAGTTTATTTCAAAAAATGCGGGTGTCTTAAAATCAAAACAAACCATCATAGCATTGAAGAATTTTACTCTCTCTCTCTCTCGCCTTTAAAAAAATTAAACTGTAAAATTTTTTCATTAAAGTTCGTTTTTAAATTTATGGTGTCAGTAGTTTTGCACAATTTTTCCTAATTCAAAGATCTGTATAATTGATATGTATTGCAAGGAAATAAGCATTTGCTGTTACAAATTTTTTAGGAATACTAAAAAAGAAATAATATTTTTTTTAATTCAAAAATAAAATTTAAAAATAATCGTGAATAGTTATCGAAGATTTTCAGATTTTTTGGGAATTTGGTAATTCCCTCAAGAAATAAAAAAAAAACTTTATTTATTATTAATTCCAAAAGACTATTATGATGATATAATGTCCGTGTGTCATACAAGCTTTTATTTTTTTCTGGAACTAAAATAGGCGATTTTAACAACACATATCATACATTTTCATCTGTTAAAAAAATATTTTCTTAATTTTAATTAATATTCAATTTCTCGTTTACTTCACGTAAAAAAACGCGATTTTACAAATGAAGTTTTGTCAAACACGTGCGTTTCTCAAAAACAAAGTTAAATTAATCACATTTTAATAACCTTTGACATTTTAAGCAAGGATAATCGCTTATTATTACATTCTCATGGGAAAATGCTTCAAAAGTGAGACCGAATAACTAAACAGAGAAACAATGTATTGCCTAAAATGATAGAAAAAAAGTTTGGACTTCATGGACATCTGCCTCTGTCACCAAGACTGAAAATGCTGAAGTCACTTCTAATTGGTCGATAAGAAATCGAATGTTTTAAAATTCGTTTATTGCTCATTTATTACAAGTCTGACTTGAATTGTTGTTGCGATTAGCCATCTCTAGTTTTCTATCAATTTTACAAAAACGTCTAGTTTTACTACACTTTTTCTTCAATAATTTGCTAAAATCATTTCTGTAAGTACATTTTTTTTCATATTTTAATGTTAAGCATTCCTGATTATAAATATTTAATTTGAGAACAGCATGCATTGAACTTGATTTATTTTCATTATACGTATTTATTTTTAAGATTGTTAATATAAATTTCATATTTGATATATATATATATATATATATATATATATATATATATATATATATATATATATATATATATATACACATAGATATGCCATGTTAATTTGTATTTTTAATAAGAGTTCATTAAAATGAATATAATTAATTAAATTTATCATTTTAATAAATGAACTCTAGAAATATATGTGTAAGAGTTATGCAATTAACTTGATTAAATTTAATAAAAGATCTTATTTCAACAAAGAAGAGTATAATGTTTTTAAAAGGAATTCATTAACTTCATTTGATATTGTGTGTAAATTATTAAATATATCTAATATCATATAATGAGACCGGTGAAGAATTAAATGGATTTAAAAACAGTTATTGAATGATCTAATGAAAACTTATATCTTCTAGAATGGTAAAAGTATTTTATGCTATAATTATCCAGATCTTTCTCCTGTACATTTAATTGATGGTGCCCCTTAGTTTACAACATGATGATTCAAAGTTGTTTTAACTATGAATATAATTTTTATGCTTGTGGTATAGCATACTTTTTCAAACCGAAAAAGATTATAAAAATTTGAATTATTAGAAAAAGCCACAAAATATTTATTAGAGCTCTGATATGGATTACTGTTTAGTGATTATATAGAATTTCATTTCTCTCTGCATGTAATGCTAAAATTCTTGTTAATCTGTTCTATATATTATTTCTCAAATTTGTTTAATAGCAAAAAAAAAAAAATCCTTCTGAAAGGCATAAAAATGGGAGTTTCCGTTACTTGTTAAAAGTTAATTATTATAATTTTAGAGTTTCATTTATTAATATTTCAATGATATACGTATGCACACACAAACATATATATATATATATATATATATATATATATATATATATATATATATATATATATATATATATATATATATATATATATATATATATATTGTTTATTGGGTTTATTTAAAGTACTATTTTACATCACGAAAATAAAGTCTACTATCGAGAATCTGAAAACGATTAGAATGATTGAATATTGAAGCCTGAACACCTTTCTACTGAGATTCTAATAAATTTTTCTGTAATCGTAGGAACAGTTTAAGCGCATATGTTGCAATAGGCAGGGAGAGAAGGCGCATCATTAAATTTCGTAAAAATAGTAGCAATTGTTTGTTTAATGTTTACTTAAATTAATAAAAAATTAGGTAAAGAAAGAAAAAATACTGTTTTAGTATTCAGAAAGGGATCTTTCAGCTTTTTTAAAAAAAAAACATCCCCCCCCCTATTTCTAGAACAATAGTTACACGCTTCCGAGCGGTAAAATCTACTTGGCTGAATATTATTTCATTTATATTCATGGCATCACAGCATAAGTAAATTTATAAAGTTCAAATATTTAAATACAGTTTTAATTAATAAAACGAAAGCCGCATATTCGAAATTTTTAAGAGAAATATGGATTTTGTCCCAAGGCCATTACCCTGATGTAGCAACTTTCGATACAAATTAGGAGAATAATTAAGCCAACAATCATAAGATGGATTTTATATTTGAATAGGTAATAGTAATTTTAACTTAAAAAAATGTATTTTCTTCTTTTGAACTGCAATGATATATCTTAGGCCCAACATTAAAATCATTCTATTACGTATGGCACTTAAAAAATGTCTAGTTTTTATTTCAATTCTTGGTTTAATCAACTTCCACCTCAAAAATTTAAAATATTTTTTGGGGAATTGGATTATTAATTAATTATTTTATTGGCCTAATTATAAGTGTCTGCACACAAAAATTTTATACGTTATCTTAAAATCTAGAAAGATTTTCTGCGTCGCATTAAGTTAAGTTGATTCAGTGTCAGGCAATGATTCGAAAAAGCAAGATTTACTTAAATTGAGCAATGTTTTGAGAAGAAACAAATATCCAGATAAGTCTATTATTAAAAAATTAACTGTGCTGAAGAAATATTCAAAAAAAATTCTGAAAATTCGTGTTCTTCTTAATTCTATTTTCTTTGGTAATCAACAAAATAGATATTTTAAAACAAAGAGTGGGACCTTTGGGATCCCGTACGCATCACAAAATTTTTCAGTTCCCATTGACTATCTTTTAATGTAGTGTTATAAAGGTGGGAATAAACCTGGTTCATTCCCTTTGAAATTTTAAACATTCCCGGGAATTTTAAATGTACTTGAGAGTTGTGAAATTTTTCAGATAATTTAGAAATTTTTGAAGTATTTTTTTATAAGATATTTCGTAAAATAAATAAAAATCCATTTTTTATTATTCGTTCTACTATTTATGGTAATGAAAAATTTTCCAGGGAAGGAAAACAATTTTGCGTTCATTATCAATTCAGAATAATTTCAATAATTATTGTTGAAATATTTTCTTCTTTCTTTCTTAGTACGATTTTATATGAATTTATAATGACAAAAACACACACATGGAAATGTCAATACTTATTCTGTCATCCTGAGAAATATATCTTGTTTAAATATATCTAATATTAATTCATTAATTTTATTATTTTAACTATTTTTGTTTATCCCAGAACAAAACTAATTAACTTTTGTACGAAAAGACATGACAATTTTTTTTGCATATTTACATAATTTACTTCAATTTCTTACTTTAACATATTTGCCAACTCTACTGATTTTATCGGAAAACTCTTGATTTTTCATCGTTTCTCCCGATGTCATGATGGTGTATGAAAATTAATGATTTTTGGTGATATCAGTGTAAAACTTGAAAACAGCCGAAATTTTGCCAGAAAATAGTACTTAGTAGTGGATCAATTTTAACTATTTCAAATTCTAATGCAGAAAGTGGACGGGTGTTCAGACATATAAAAAAAATAAAAAATAAAAGAATTACGATTTTTACTTTTTGCTGAAAAATTAATAATAGCTAAATATTCTCAAAATGAGAAAATCATGTTTTGAACTGCAGTTCACCAATTTATTTCTAAAAAATGCAGTATCAAAAAAGATATCAAACATATCAAAAAAGAAAATTGCCATGAGTTACTTGAATTTGAAATTCATTACGTTTTTTATGGAGAAAGTATTTTATAATTTCTATATTCTTAGAAGTATTTGTCATTGAATTAAATTTATTAAGCAATGTATTTTATGTAATTTTAGAAGTTTTATAGTTACAAATTGCATTAGTAAAAGTTGCTTCATGAAATATATATTGGGAATCAAATGTTGTTTTATTTTTTCATATGTAGTATATTCTTTTATTTTTCATATTTCCTTTCTGAGGTTGAAGAATATTTTATTAAAATATTAAGATTATTAGAAAATATGTTTAAAATAAATCATTCTCAGAATGTACAATCTAAGGAGTAAAATTGTCTTTTTTGTAGTATTACTGTCTTAAACATTCTATTTTAAGCAAAACGGTCGCTAGTAGTGGCTTCTAATTTTTCCCTAAAAATCAGTAAATTCTACTGATTTCTTTTTCTCCGAAGTTGGCAGGTATGCTTTAATCTTGTTCATTATAGTCTGATAAATTGCCTGCGTTCAGTGGCCTTACTGATACCAGTTATATTTCTCTGCTCTGACTATTATGACGTATACCAAAATTTATGCATTCTTCTTGTATCTTTCAGTAAATACATCATGTATTGTCAATATGGTTGCGGCCGAAGAAGCCAGCAAAAGCTTGACGCCTGCGTACCATGTTACAGATTGGTACATGGACCAGAAATTGCAAATAAGGTCTTGCAATGGATAAAAAAGGGGCAGTGCTCTCAAAGTAAGTTCAAAACGAAACATTCTATTTTCTTAAACTTTTTATAAGTAAGGTACGATACTGTTTCCTATCTTTGTGAATTTCACTGATTCTCTGTTAGTAATAACAGTAAAAGTTTCATCGAGATTCTCAGTTTGGAAAATTGTAGACACTTTTCTGAAAGGAGGGAAGAAAATGCTCCGATATGAAAAAATATTTATGTTAATATGTACTAAATTAACATAACAATATTTTAGGAGCATATTATCCATAAGTGGCCAATGAAGTGCGACACATTATACCTGGCGTTCAGAATGTTAGGTATGAGACAGCAAGTAAAAATCGAAAATGGGTAACCGTCAGTTAATTGAAAACTGCTCTGAATGTAAGTTTAGAAGTTCAGAAATCGACTAACGCTAGATGTGCTACCTTTAGCGATTCGGAAACCATTTCAACCCATATTAGACTTCATGTGCAAAATGTAACTAAGGTTGGTTCAACAGATCAAATCTGGCAGTGCATTCTGTTCAATAAATACTTAACAATGGATGATGAATGGCATAATAGATGGAAGGATGGTAGCGATCGTGAAGAAGTTAACTTTCATTTTCTCCCTTTTTAGGAAGAATCACTTAAATGGGCCATGTTCGCGTTGGAGTCCAATGACAGTTAAATATTCCTATTGAATTTTGAATGTCCCTTTTATCTGGAAATCAATCTAGCTGTGGGAACATATGACCAACATAAAAACAATACTCTTCATCGTGGATCCCATGATGTCTATTATTATTCTATCGAAAAATGTACTAATGTTATATGTCATGAGTTATTGAAAGACATTGTCATTGGATGCATCGAAGATACTGATGAGCAGATCAAATGATTCGCAAGTTGACTAAAAATGACGTTCTTTGAGAAAGAGTAGCAATGTATGCTATCACTTGTCGAATATATCTACTTGGCATAAAGACTGGTTATCATTTCCTTTTCATCTGCTCTTGCTTCACATTGATACATTTTGTTTCGTAAATAAATTTTTTTCATGAAAAGGTCTTTGAAGTACGTTTTGCAAGGCAGTGCACATTATGTTGTGCTAATGGCAATGTTATGTTATTGCCATTTGCACCACATGATCCATGTATAACTGGCGTCAGGAGTCTTAAATCGACGATAGTTTCAAGGTTTCGAACCATAATTTTTTTCATTCCGGTTCAACTAAAACAAAATATATTGGTTCAGTTCCAGTTTTCGTTCCTTCAAAAATAAGGGTTTTCGATTCAGTTCCGAATGAATAATTCTATTTTATGTATATTTTTATTTGTACTAGAAATATCATTTTGACATAAGAAAAATGTAATTCCATCAAAATTTGATTGTCTTTATGCCTTTTTTAATCGATACACTATGTGAATTGATACAATTCACTAGAATGTACGATAAAAATCGGTGAATAGATATCGGTGATAACGTGATCCATTATCAAAATCACATTCGACAAGTGTGTTCATGATTAAGTCGATTATGTGTATCATCGTCTCATAATGCGCACGTGGTGTTCCTGGCTTTGCAATAATTGCGTAAAATATGTTAATTTACTTACTTATCACATGAAAATTGCCTCTAATTATTAATATGTCATCAAGCGTGGTTTCATTGAGATTACTGCTGTTTTTTTGGTGATTAAATTTCAAGCCTGAAAATTCTCTTCAACGTTAACTTGTTTAAATGGAACTTCCAAGAATACCATTGCTATCTTAGTAAAGTTCGGATATGTAACTTTATTCCCGTCCCAGAAAACTAGACGGTTATTCATATCGAGTCTTTGTTCACTGTCAGAATTATTTAAAATGAATTCAGTGTCAACGTAGAAGTAGAGGATTCATATGTTTTATTTTCATCGCTTCAGTAGAAGATTTTGTTTCCTCATATGCGATCGAAATGCAGTTTTCCAAAAATTGTAATTTGTTCCAAATACTATTTAAGTGTTGCACGGCTTGTATTTTTTGTGGTGTGGAAAGTAAATTGAAAAAATTTGATAGTGGAAGTTCAAATAAACTGTTTCTACTAAACTGTTTGATTCTATTAATAATGTTTTCAGTTAGATAACTAATTATATGAAGTATCAGCTAAGAAATTTTTAAAATTTCGTCATTTTATTTTGCAAAAATTGCTTAACGTTAATTTTTATAAGTTGCTACTGTTAGGAAGTGTGAGATAGCAAAATTTTAATTTCATACATTTGTTGTCTGCAAAATAATAACCTAAATTACTTTCTGCTGAAGTCTTTGCATTCCAAAAATGATTTTAATAGTATATGTAAAATTGAATATTGGAATGCCACGGACGCAACTGAGTTTGGCGTTAAACAAAACAATAAAGTGCGGTTGAGGGTGAAACGTGTGATCTTTAATTTATTCTTTACTTGACAATTTACTTTTATTTGAACATTGTACTTACTCACCATCAATGAATTCTGACTGTCACTAACATTTTTATTTCTCCTGTCCAATTAGGTAGAGACATTAGGCGTATTCTCAAATCTTTTCTTTGTTAGGGCGGCGTCACATTGGATACTTCATGCTAATAAATTGTTTTGTCTATTTAGGTATACAAAACAATTTATTTAGTCAAACCAAAATTATTTAGTCATACAAATACCCTAATATGCTCTCATGCTGAGATGTGAAAAATAGACGTGCTGTTTTTCTTAAAAAAATATGCCACTAAATAAATCTACCTTCTTCATATATTTTCTTGTGAAACTTAAACAAAAAAGTACTAATGAACATCAAAGCTGAAAATCAAAGCAAAGAAGCATTGTTTTTTTTTTTTTTTTTTTTCTAACGGTGGATACTGGGTGACTCAGCCTTCGCCACAACAAGGCTGGAAACTCCTACTCATTTATCGTTATCCGGTGGGTGCCTGTGAAGCAAGTCGCTGGGGCGAGCAGCTTTGCCCACAGCACACCACTACAAACCCGTTTATAGGGTGTGGGTCATATTCATTCATCTTCTAAAAAAAATGGAAAAGAAACAGAGTTAGAGAAAAGAACATCATGCCCGAGCAGGGAGTCGAACCTGCGACGAATAGCCTGGAAGTCAGGAACGCTTACTACTTAGTTATTGGCCGGCTCAAGATACAATGTACATGTAATAATAATTATATAGTTGACGCTAAATCAGAAATTATTGATAAGTTGGTTATAGTACAAAATAACAAAGTATATCGAATTGAAATAAACTAATATTTTTTTTCGGTTCAGTTCCCGTTTTCATTCCAACCAAAATAACGTTTTTTTTTCTTTGCTTTTTCTTTCTTCTTCTTCCCTCCCAGATTATCAGTTTTCAAATCAGTTCTGGCTCGAATCCCTGGATAGATGATCCATTCCTACTCACACATTTGTTTTAAAATTCAAATAACTTAAAAGTATAGAAAAATTATACTTTCCCCATGAAAATTTAGAAAAAAAATCCTTTCAGCGCAAAACACTAATCTGTATTCTGCTAAGCTAAAAGCTGTAAGGAAAACTTTTCACAATGTTAAAATACATTTTTCTTTGGTTATACTTTAACGATTTAGCTGTAAGCCGGGTATAGATAAATTGTATAAAATAGGCTAAAAAATTATTCATTTTGTACTTGAATATTTTACTGTATTTGATTGCTTCAATGGTTGCATTTGTACAATTAATTAAATTCTTCTTTCAGTGGTGTTTAGCCGAACGATGAGCCTAATGACTAACGCGCTATACTTCGATTTCACTACTCTTGGGTTCTAATCCTCCTTTAAGGCTTCAATGTACTTATTATACTTCGGAATGCACTTTAGGTTCGGTACATCTATTCCTTGTGTGCAATAATGAAAAAAAAAATAGTGGAAGCTATTAATCACTCAATGAAATTTATCTTATATAAATTTTCGAATTGAGATTTTTATTTTTAAACTATTCGTATAGTATATTTCATGAGAATTAATTGGATCATCATCAGGTAACTGCAATACTTGGTCAGCCGCTTCCAGTGGTATCATTTCAATTGGAGGGCATTGCAACCAACCCCGTTTTAACGTGTCTCAGCCCCTTTTAGCAAGCATGACGGATCTTCGGTTAAGCCGAGATTCGAACTCACTACCTTTCGATGTTGAGAACGATGCCCTAACCAACCAAACCGCAACAACCGCCTATATTATATGTAATATTTTGTCTGTTGTAGCCAACAGAAGTATCAAAGTGCAGACATTTTCACCATTGAAAATGCATTTGAACCCATTCAATTTCTAAAATTCACAAAGCATCCCTAAAAGTCTGCATTCGGTTTATTCCAAGAGTAAATCTGTGATTCCTCTCAAACAAGATGATAGCAACTTTCTGTTACCAGGCCCATTATTGAATTATTAATATATTCTTTCAAAAGTCTAATGATTGAGTTCCCCCAATTTCCACCTCCGACGTTTCCAATGAAAAGCGTAGTTAGCTTGAGGTTGAAACTAAGATTTGTAAGAATGCTGATATAAACCGTCTCCAAATGTTGCTTTGCGTCAATAAGGGTACTCTCCCTTATAGATCAGCTGGAAACAGTTCAAAAGAGAGGCTTAACTCTTGAAAAACCTTATTGAAATTATTAATGAATTAGGAACAAATTCCATCCACTTTCTTAAGAATCTCCTATCAGCACCGAATTAGTAAAAAATAAACCAAACCAGTGTGCAAAACAGCTTGGGTTGTAAAGGAGGCGAAGTACGTCGGGAGTGCATACTCCTGGTAGGGCCACCCAAGACGTGAAGACCATTCCACTTTATCCAGCTAGTGTTAGACAGGTGAACGAGAAAAGTCGGACTTCTGCCTTTCTTAGGTGCTCAGAGTAACTACTGCCATCAGAAGCCGCCCCCCATTCCCTTTCATGTTCATGACGCCTTTGGTTGTCCAGACTTAGATCCGGCCATCTTCGGACTCTTCGGTTCTCCCAGTGCAAACATTTCTTTCCCACCTGCACTTTGTGCAATACTAACGAAGCCAGTCCCAAACACCTACTGAACTGCATTGGCTTTTCAAAGCTTGAACTTTTATACAGCCCTAGATCTGTCCTCGATTCTTTGAAAGCGTAGAATGTCATGGACGTGGTCTGATTCAGACCAGGGGATAAGAAGGAAGGAGTTTTGAAATTTTTCAAATGATTTAGAAATTTTTGAATTTTTTTTATTAGACATTTCTTAATTAAAAATTCACTTTCAAGAAAAATGAAGCAATTTTGCGTTATTGACCAATTTAAAAGAATTTCCAAAATTAATGTTGAAGAAATGTTTTTCCTATTTTTTTTCTGTGTTCGAATTTATGAATTTATAACAATAGAAGTGTGGATATGTCAATATTTATAACATCCTTGATAAATATATCTTAGTATGCTTTTATTAAATATTAATTCATTATTTTTATTATTTTACGAAGTATTTTTTTTTCAATAAGAAGCTAATTAACTTTACATACTAAAAGGCAAAACAACCATTTTTTTGCATAATTAAGTAGTTTACTTCTCTTCATATATGTAAGGCTTTAAACTAAGGCTGATTTATTAGTTATGTTTATATTCCCTCTGAATTCTCAATATTCCCTAAAATTCCCACTATTCAAAATTTCCGGGAATTTTACATCTGTAACAACAAGCCCATATGGGCAAAGGCCAAACTGTCCATATCTATTTCCCTGACCAAGCGAGCGCCTTGGGATGCTAAATATATGTCTCAATCATGTGATCAGCCTAAGGCGAAACCCCTTGCTTTTAGTTCCCAGACATGCTTTTGGTACTCGGTTACAGGTCTGACTCACTGAAATGCAGAATTGAGTCGACCTTACCCAGCCCAAGGATCGAACCTCGAGCATGAGCCTCGTAAGTGCCATGCGCTATCACTGACATCACGCGATTAATTAATAATTTACGTCAATTTATAATGCTAGAAATATATATATATATATATAATACACTGCTATGGGGTTAAAACTTTTTCAAACAAAATTGAAAAAATTCCATAGTAAATAGTATTGTTTATTATTTATTTATTATCTAAAAATGAATTACTTTTTGGAAATGTAGAAAGAATGATAAGCTCGATTCGGCACGTATTTTTTCACTGATCCCGTAGTTACTCACTGATAAAAATAATAAAGTGGGGATGGGAAAGTGGTTCCTCATTCTCTTCCATTTCGGAAGCGAGCATAGTTCCGGAACGTGTTCATCGTAACAAAAATTGACTTTGAGTAAGTTCAAATCAGTGTTAACAATCTAGGTCCATTAAAAAACATTACAATGAAAGTGCCCTGATCATTCGCATGCATTTTAATTTATACTGAGACCATCATTCTAACAATGCATTCATTCCATGTAACAGTCCTCAATTCAGTCCCAGTCATTAGAAATTTATTAAAATTAAATCACTGTGAGGTATTTCATATTAATGAATCTTGAATGATGGTTGTGAAGAAAGACTGTATATTATCTTGTATCGGGAATTTTTATGCTTCACGTGAAAATGTATTTTCCCAAGATAATTTCTTAGAACTCTCTCTGACATTTACGGTGGAAATTGTGGAAATTGGATATGTCCTTAAGTTCCGAGTATCAGATGAAGATTTTTTACGTACACGTAGGGTCTTTTATACTGTTGTTACTTATTACACTTGGACAAGCCAAGCTCGCTATCCTTGGTTAAGCGAATTTAAGTCAATGGGGGAGTCTTTCGTTTAATCAGAGCACCATGAAGCAGAGAATACTACTTTGTTCTTCAAATTTTCGGATAGATGGCACCACCAGAAGATGCACACCCTCAATTTTGAGATTGATTTGGAGGAGGAGGTCATTTTTGAACCCCCTCAATTTGTTTTTCTCCAATCAATATTTTTTTCAGATTAATTGGTTTTCAACTTACTCCATACATTAAAATTCACCGTTCTATGACATGGTTAAAAAAATTCCTTATTATCATTGCAGTAAAAATGATCCAATAATTTCCCTGCATTTTAATTCAGCACTAGGGTATTAATATATTCCCCATTGCATAATATAATTATTTCCTATTTATGAAATAGTTCTTTTTTATCGAGAGGAGTGTATAAGAATTTTTTCTCAATCTGATGAACTTCATAATTATTTTTTGTGTTATGTGTTTTAAAAACAATGAAAAAAATAGAAATAATTGAATGAAAATTGCAACTAAAGAATTCGCCAAAAATTTAAGAATTTTTAAGATGAATCATATTTTATGTATATGACGTGAAAGTTTTACGATAAGCATGTGATCATTGGTAAAAATTGGATCATTTAATAATTTATATAATATTGGATTTCAATTACTATATTTCCCTGTATATAATTAGCAGCATCATATTATCCGCAAATCATTTTTTTCGGTTAAAAGAAAGGAAAAATCGCCACATAATCTGCTGCAATTTTTTCATCAAACATTCGAATATTAATTATAGTGCCAAATAAAATAAAAAGTGCACAGTTTGATTAAAAATTTAATAAATTGTATAGAAAAAATATTTATTATGAAAAAGATTTGTTTCGATCCAACTCGACGCTAAGTGCGATAAATTGATATGAAAGCGCGATATCGATCAAGATACGAGAAAATTCTGGTAAAACTTATAGATTTTTCGTTTTTAATAACTTTTAAACAAGGTTATTTTAAAAATAAAATATATTTGTTTCATTAATAGTTAAAATAAAGAAATGGATTGTTTTCGAGCTGCGCATTCGATGCTTTTTTTCTTTTATACCCTTGCTTTTGTACATGATTTGTTTTTCCCCTTACACGTTTGTCAACATTTTTTTTTTTAATTTGGCTATAGCTTTTAGTTTAAAAATTTGCGGTGTAACATGTATATTTTCGCTTCCGCATGGCGATTTAGAGTTTGAATGTTTTCAGAACAAAACATCTCATCAAGTAAAGACGGGAGTCGAAATCAATATCGTTCCGTGGAACCGAATTCGTTTTTGAACGTAATTGCACAACAGTGATTATAACTAAAATAATTCAGCCAAATCGTGGCGCCATCTTTTATTTATTTTATGAAACATAAATTGCATTACCTTTAAAAATTTATTGTAAACTTTTTTGATAGAGAATGTTTTTTTTATCATATTAGCAACAAAATTCGAATTTTTTTTTTTAAAAAAAAAAAAACTGCGGTTTATATTTAGGAAAATAAGGTAGATTAAAACAGTTTAATAACTTGTTCCCTTTGGTGTTTAAAAGTATTAAGATAACTTAATGTGAAAATTATGAAGAGAAGAACACTGATAGTTTTCCTCTTATTTTGTTATAGGGAATGGTTGAATAACTGCTTGAATGCGTAATTTTTATAATTAACCAAACCAATTTTCCTTTCTTCTTGCAGATCAATCTATTTTTAAGTTGGAAAGATTTCTGCTTGAAAGACATCTGAATTATCTTAAAAATGTAAGTTATAGTATGTGAAATTTTTTTATGTTGTATGTGTGACAAAATGATAATGAAGATTTTCTTAATGCTAGTTAAGAAATTTTTATATTTTGTTTAATGTTTTAATTTTTCTCTGCACAAAATGCTGATAAAAATGTTTTATTTTATATACATTTTACTTTATGTACATTTAATCAAACATTTCTGTGGATTATATTTACAATGGAAGTTCTTACAGTTAAAATTGGAAATTTTTATACAGTAATAAAAACTCTGATATAATTATAAAAAAAAGTAATAAATAAATAAATAAATAAATACTTTTCTATATTTTTCTAACTTTTGATGCATACAAGGTACATTTTTTTCAGTATACTTCTACTGAACTAAAATAATGGCATAATATTGAATGTTTGAAAAACTTGCTTAAGAAAAATTATTACATCAAATTGGAAGAACAATTTAAAATTTTATGTTGATAATAAATTAAAATTCTGTTTTAATGAATAAAATTGAATAGAATAATTATATTAATAAAATAATTTTAATTAAATTTTTCATCAAATCTTCTAATTTTAGCCCAAAATATGTGTTACTCTATAATAGGCAATTCTCAATTTCCTTGAAGATATGAATTTTTGCTTGAATTAGAATTATCCTGATACTCCTGGAATATCTAACTATTTAAAAGTATATTGAGTAAAGTCCTTATTTTTAAAAATAAGTCCTAAAGTTCCTGAAATTTTCTATAAAATTCTTCTTTAGGTTCAATTTTATTTTAACTCTGCATAACTATGTTCAATTAACAGTTAAATTATAATTACACATTCATCAAACAGATTACACATTTTGAAATGTTAATATTACATAAATTTTTAATCAATTTTTGTAGAAATTATTTTATTTTGTATTCATGTTTATTAAAATTACTGAAGTCAGAAAGAAAGACGTTAAAGAGCTAACCATTCATCTGCTCAAATGGGATTTTAATCTTCCCATTCGAGCAGATATTTATGCACACACAAAGTAAAGAGCTCAATACGATGTTGATCCACTTCTAGCCTGGAAGATACCTCGACATGAAGTGGGATTGACTGATAAACTCCTAAATGGTCTCCTGCAATATTTCTTACTAATTTGCTCTAATTGTTGGCCTCTGTAATCAACATTTCCTGATAAATGCAATCGTCTTCCTATCATATCCCAAATATGTTCGATGGGAGTGAGATCTACATTAATATGCTGTTAAAGTAAGTGTTTGAATAAGCTATAAGGCAGTTAATTCATAGCAGCACATGCTATTTGTGATCTGACACTATAATTGCTGAAACATTAGATGTTGCACTGCAAAAAGAACAGTACCGAAACAGGTCTCAGAATGTTGTTGATATAAAGCTCTGCTATATACCTCCAATGATGACCAAAAGGGGTTAAGCTATTAAAGAAAATTCCATCCTTGGCCAGAATTCCTGTTTGTGGACCTGTATAGCGTGCTGCTGCTGCTACCTTGGGCATCTTGAGATACACCTTGGATGGTCCTCAAAACACAGTTAGAAATGAAATTTGTCACTGAAGACTATACGTTCTCAATCAACATTCCACCTTGATTGAATCAAACACCATTGTAATTTGGTATAACAGTTTGCAGGCGTGAGTGGCATAACTATTCGTATGAGCATAGATTTCGCTCTATCTGTCATCTCTTAATGGTTATAATGAACACTAATTTATGGATTGCACATCTGATAACTGATGGTGACTAATCATATGCTGTGACAATAGTTATGACAATCACTGTCTTCCTGATTTTCTGTGGTGGTCCTAAGTTAACCATTACTAACATGATGTGAAAATCTGCAACCATGGCCCCATTCTTGACAGCATCTTTTCATTATGTTGCTTCGACCTAAAAGATGAGCGATTTTCTGATATGCCCAATCTGTCTGTTTCAAACCAATGTTTTGACCTCCTTCACACTCTGACAGTTGCTCATAATATGCTTGAATTTTGCAGTGATGCATGTTTTCAATCTTTGAAAGGTAAATTCTGCCTCTGGAATATGTTTCCATTTTGAAGTTCATTGTGGTTCAATTCATAGTAGGAACAGTGTTCATTCCTGTTGAATATTTTCATCATCACTTAAAATCTTCCATTGAAATAATGATGTAATTTGAAGCGATTCTAGTTTGACTAACATTTAAATGGTTCTGCATTTTTACATTGTGATACATACATTTTTAATCCAAATAAAATTGTATCTTATGAAGCAGATATTCCTCCTTTGAGTTAAAAACTTTATTTAGTACTTAAACATCTTCAAAAGTTATAACATTCAAAATCTCCAATCTTATCAATTTTTTTTTCCTGTTATTTTATATTATTATTTATTGACTGAAATTAATAACTATTAAAGTATTAATTTATTGACTGAAATAAATACCCATATATATTTTCTACTTGGGCATAGCAAATGAATTTGAGTTTGAAAATTTATTTTTTTCTTTATGTTTACTATAAATTATATTTATTATAAGAAAATTTTTAATCGAATTTTTTAATTCCTAAGTATAAATTTTACTTTAAATTTACTTTTTATGCAGTTATATGGGAATTAAAAAGATATGTTTCCAGAAATTCAAATGTCAAAATTTATGTTCCAGGTACAGATCCACATATTGATTTGATTATCCTCTCTTTCTCTCTTAAGACTTGGTTCTCATGTCATTTTAAATTATTTTAATCCTTGACTGACTGCTTATTAGTGGGTGAATTTTTTCTGCAATAAGTTTATTTAAGTAACATATTACTAATCACTAATATATTACTTACATATCAGTAACATATTACTTGAATGCACTTATTGCAGAAAAATGTAATATTGCACTAATCACTAATATTAATTTACTGTATCTCTATTGATATTAATTAAAAACAATTTTAAGAATTTGATTTTTCTAAACAAGCTTTTAAATATTTGATGCAGAATTTTATTTGTATAATAATTTTATATTATTAATAATTTGTATAGTAATTTATTAATTTGTATAATTATATAATATTAATATATAATAATAATAATTATATAATATTAATTTGTATATTAATATGTCCTGAAAAAATTTATGATATTTTTTTCCAAATTGTTTCATGATGAACTATTTCCTTATTCTTTTCTGCTCTCATAAAAAAAATAAGTACCTTTGATATGCTGAATTTTTTTAGATTAAAATACATACAAAAATAAAAAGGTTTTCTATAAGTTTTTCAGTAAAGTTAAAAAAACCATTTTGAAAAATATTTCCTGTGATTACCAAGCAAGCATCATAGAATTATGAAATATAGTTGAGATATTCAAATATTGTTGTACCTTACGTGAAAATGTTTTACTGGGGAATAACTTTTTTATATTCCTGTAAATTTTAATTTATTTTTCAGGCTTTGAATTACTCATATATTTACTTATAAATATTGAAAACAAAAAACTATAGTTTGTTTTTTTTCATATTTCTAATAACAATTTATTGTAGAGTTTAAAAAAAAAAGCATATATTATAGAACCAGATTTCCTTATAAGAACATAAACAAAAACATAATGCTTTTTATTGCCATAAATTCTATTAATTTCACATTTTTAATAGTCCAAAAAATCTCTGTTTTTTGCCTCAAAAAATTGGCAGAAATTAAAAAAAAAAGGTTCTATTACCCTTTGAGAGAATAAAGTTTATACAGTAAAATAAAAATTGCAGATTCAGTTGCCTTACAAGAAATGCTCATTTTGTCAAAACCACATATTGCCAATACAATAACTGAATAGTATGTTGTTGGTATGTTGATTAATCCATTGTATGTCTCTCATACAAGGAAATGCAGAATATACAATGCTGAGACTGCTGATGATCACATTATAAAACTGCACTTTAGATAGAGAACTCTACTCAGCAAGCAATATTCTTCGAAATCCAATAAGAATTCCAGCCTTTCTATGAGGGTGATATCCTATGATGGAAGGTAATTGTTGATTATGTCTGAACGGTGAAAACAGTCATTGTCATCTATAAAATATTCTGCACAAATATTACCCCTAAACAAACCCACATGTTGTTCCAGAATGATATTAAATAAATTTGACTAGTCATGATTCCAATTTTAACATGCAAAATTGTTCTGATACCTAGTATAATGCTTCCTCAAACAGGCAATCCTGCACCACCATAACATTGTGCTCAATGATGTGGTAGTGGTCCTGTGTACTAAGTATTCTTCTTATGAACATCTGATGTTAATCAGATAGCAAACTTAACCTCGTCTTTTTGAAGAATGATGCAAACTTACTGTGACAGTGCCCACATTGCATGTTTTACCATGAGGGGGATACATCTGCCAGGTCTGCGAGAATATTGATCATTCTATACCAAACATCTGTACTTGGCTTGTCATGATGCAGTTGTATTTTTAACTGCTTCATTCATTGTGATAGATCCACTGCTTTGCTCCATCTATTTCTTTTGGTGGTTACAACCAAATGCCAACTGTCATTTAACATTGTCACTTGAGGTAACTTGTAGTGTAATGTCTACTAGAATTTCTTTCCATTGTCTCAGACTGACGATGACGTTTTGGGCGATTCTGAACTCCTTAACTACTGCCGTCTTAATATATCCACATAAAACATTGTCCACATGCATCTCCTTTGTTATACCATGACTCTAAATTCTGTACAGACCAATTTCCTTCTTTGCCACTGATCCTTACAAACATCTCTCTTACACTCTTGTATTGTAGTGAATTATGGCTGTCATAAGGTACTTTCATCTTATGTTCTCCATCTTCCAGTTTAACCATGTGCATGATATATCTACAGGTGGCATTTTCCTATTCATGTTAGATATACATATCCTTTTGTATTATCTAAAATGTATGGACATGTGTGGATACTAAAAATAAAAATATCATTTTAAAACAAAGTTTATGACAATGCAAGTTGACATATATTTTTTATACATCTACCTTCATTCTGACTTATAAAGTATTATAATGTATTTTACAGTCAATTTTGTAAATAATGTGAAACAAATTTTACAGTTATCAAAAATTGCTTGGAAATAATAGATTATATGTTTTTTCCATTTTGTCATGTGCATATTTCAATGCAGAATTGCTATTAAGTAGATTTTTACATGAAATATGTTATTTTTTATTACAGAGATTGAGGCACATTTTAGAAAAAATGTGCATGGAAAATTGTGGGAGATATTCCCGCTTTTTTCTTCGCAAAATGAGACAGGTCCCTCAAGACCTTCTGATTGCATTGAATGGCTTCTACCAGTCAAATCCTCATGATGATGAGGAACTTCTGGATGGGTTGGACAATGAATTGTCCTTTTATTGTGCAAAACGCTACGGTAGAAGCTCTTCAGATGTATGTATAATTATTAGAAATGTTTTATTTAAATTTATAAACATACATAATATTTTTAAAAAGTGTAATAGATATTTACTTGTGTGTGCTAAACATAAGCAATTATTCAAATGGTTTTCTAATTCTTAAATACTTAAATGTATGACGCAGAACTTATACTGCAAAGGTGTAACATATTTCTCAAAATTTTGTGAAATCTTATTAGCATTAAAATGAATTCTAACCATACATTATGTTACAAAGAGAGTTTTATTTATATAATCATTTTTAAATATCACACTGCATGGAACAATAATCTGCTGTCCCACAGATATGAATGCTATAGTTCATACCTTCAGTGATTCTGTAAGACTGTTTATTCTTACTTGATACCAAATTATCCAGCATGCTATATATGAGAGTTCTTCAAACTGGCTGTAATTTTGAGGATAAGGTCATATTGCCTTGCATCTCCTAATGCATATTCTATGACATTCAATTAATTATATTCAAATCAGAATAGTATTTTATTCTGATATGAATATAACTTTATGTCAAATATTATGTTAAATGCAAATGAAGAATATTATTCTGTTAAATTCAAGTCAGAATAGTATGCTGGTAATTCATCCTGCAAATATTCTCAATTACTATAAATTATTAATCAACAGAAAATAATAAACTCTATATAAGATAAAACAATAAAATTTGCACCAATAATAAGCACATGGGAAAGATCACATATGGGAGGATAATGTTGGTACAATAAGGATATTAGTTGGTTTAAAAAATTTGAAGCTCTTTTTCTTCATTTAAAATGCCTTCATAAACAAGCATTCAAAAACTACCTTCATAGTTTCTGTCTTTTACATTAGTGAGAGGAAATCACATCCATTCTTCTTCCACGACTGATTCTGAATGTCATTATGCTGATAAAAACTACTGACATCACTAAGTAGAATGAGACTAGATCGATAATGTTTAATTTTTGTGTTTTTCACAATTTTCATGTGATGCTATTGATAAGAAGTTATATGCAGCCTTCAGGACAATGGTCAAAAACATCCTGTAGCATAAACCTGATCTCAATAAACCATTACCTTGTCATCTGATTGTTGTGTATGGAGCTTATGAGTAATATCATAAATCCACATATAGGAGATCTTGAGGCTGCTCTAAAATATTTTAAAGTTAACTTGTGTTTAAAAGATGACCACTGAGTGAAGAACAATTTGAGCCAAACAAAATCCAAATAACAATTCCGAAAGGTACGCATGTAGAGTACTTAATCATTGCAACCCTCTCATGTTTATTTGATAGCGGTTGAAAATAAATTTTATATCTTTCACTCTAAAAAATGCATCCTTTGATGTAGGGGGCATTTCTTAGTGATGTTGCTCAGTGTCGACCAATGTCAGCAAGCTGAAGCTAAACGGTTAATGTTGTGACCTTCAGATAGACCTTCAGTTGTAGTTTACCTTGAACATGAATGATTGTTAAGTTCAAAATTGATTTTAAAATTATAGGTTGTTGTTTTAGCCCTTGCATGAAAAAAATGACATTCAGCAATAAATAAAATTAAGCCAACCACAGTATTGTTTATGAGTTATATATATAAAACATTTGATAAAAAGTAAGCTTAATCACTGAAAAATCTATGAGATATTGCAAGCATCATTCCTCATCTGAATATAATGGTTTTCTGTCTTTAATGAATAAAATTAAACTTGCTACAGAAAATACTGCCTCAAATCTTCACAGTATTTTTAAATTTTTTTTTTGTAGTTGTAAGTTTAACCTAATCTAATTTCTGAGTTTGGAGTCAGTTAGAACTACTTGTTTCTGTTTACTAGTTACAATTATCTATTTACAGAAGCATTTCCATTTAATTTGTGTCAGGAATATAAGATTTTGCTCTCTATGCCACCATTGACCAAGATTTCAGCCCAGTAGCTAGTATTCTGGTTTCTGGTGCAGCTGTTCTCTAGTTCAAAACTAGTCTTATGAATAGATGTTTGTAATGGTTCAGAACCCACTTTTTAAATTGTTGATCTTTGTCTAATCTTGTGCAAAAACAATCACAGTTGAACAACAACAAACCAGACAAGACATATTTCTTTATTTTATATTTTTAAATTTTCTGTTTCCTCAGATATTTTCTTGTTTTTATTCTTGATGTCTTTGAATAAAAATTTCTTTACATTTTTTTAAAAAGAAAAAGAAATTTCATAAAAATTAAATGATACAAAATACTGTAATATTTTTAGCGTAATGAAACTGTGGGAAAGTAATTTATATACAAGTAAAATACCAAAATAATGTTTTACCTTTATTCAAATCACAAAAGAATAGTAAGTTTTGTGAGTTTACTGATATAAATCTTACAAAACGATTTAAAATATTCTTATATTTCCTTGCATTTAAATAAAATCATGATTAATTGATGAAAAATTGTATTAGCTCTGTCCCCTAAAGGAAGCTTCTGGCAGGAGATAAACAGAAGTCTCCTAGGTTTGATCTACCAACACCATAGTCAATCTCTTGTGATTTCAATTTATTTTACATGTTCCTACTACCATTAGTGAACATGATAGATCTAAGACTAAGTTGCTTAGGGAACACAATAAATGTAAGTTTGGCTCTCTTAGAGTAACCATTATCTTCCAAAAATGAGAATGGCATTTTTTTTTTCAAACCAGGGCACTAGAGCCACTTAAAGTCTAATATGCATTTACTTTGAAATTATGTGTGTTGCTGTAGTATCAATTGTTTCAGAACATACCACAATTTTAACTCATTCTGAAATCGTGGATTTACATTTAACTTAATAAAAAAACTACTATAAAAGAGCTCTCAATTTCAAACTATGTAATTAACAAACAATATTTGGAAAAATATAAATTATTTTTATTGTTCATCAATTTTAATGAAAAATAATGCTTTATTTTTAATTTGGTTCCATAATTTTGAAATTTTTCATTAAAAATGCAAATACAAATCTTTTTAAAGCTAGTATTAAAATTTGTCATTCCAAATGATTTTTAAAATTAGGTATAAAAACAGTTATGTTATAACCAATTAAAATTTTTAAATTGTTTGTCAACAAAGAATGTGAAAACTGAAAAATCTTGTAAATAGACATTATTGTAAATTATTCTTTTTTGAAGGGGGGGGGGTCCATGTCCTCAAAACTTAACAAACCATGAGAATAATTTAAAATTAATTTTTATTATTATATTTATTATTATATTAAAAATTGGAACACAATTTAACTGAATACATAGTCTTGAAAATTAATAGTAATTAAATAATTTCTCAATTTTTCACAATTTTTTTAGTTTGTTTAAAAATTTAAAACAATTTTTCATCGTACAGTAACTAATTTTTTTAAATTTATTTCCTAAATGAACTTGCATACTTAACAAGATTAATAGTAATGTATATAAAACTAGTCTCTAAAATTTATAAATAATGTTTGGAATGTCAAATCAGAAATTGACAACTATAAATCCAAAAAAGTTATAAAAAATGTATATTTTTTTAATCTTGTGTTATTTGGTGCTTGTAAAACTAAGTTTTTTTATTATTCACATTACTCTTATCTTTCAGTATATCTCATTAACAGTAAACCATATTCATGCTTCAAGTTAGGAAATGTACAAACCTGGTAATTGTCTTCAGAATAGAAAATATTATTACTGTCATTGTTTAACATTAGAATGTCAATGTTGCATCATTGTCTTCAACATACATGTCTATCTTGCTCCCTCACTTTATAGTTTCCTTGTTTACTTCCTAATCACATATGAATATTCTGTTCATGAAAGGTTTCCACAAAATGCAATTTAAAAAGTCAATGTTAAAATGTTTAGTAGCCATATCTGTCCTCTACCTGTGATCAAACAAATAGTTATGCATTATATTTACTTCCATTATTTAAAAATACAGGGATTAAAGTGTGGGCGTTTCCCTACATATATTGTGATCCTATGTTTAAGTCCCATGATTTTTATGGAGAAGAAGTAAATAATGATTTCATTTTACATTTCTGTATTTTAATGAGTTTAAATAATAGTCCTTTTGAGAAATTTATTTCTTCAATTTATTAAATTTAATGTAAAAACATATAGATTTAAATATTAATGAATTTATAGTTTTAATATTTATCAATGAGATTCATTGATTCTCACAACAATTACTATAATTCTTGACATTAAACTGGATCCAAAAGTGTTAGTAGTAGATTGTGTAAGTGACTGCTCTTCAAAACTGAAGTTCCTGCATTCAATATCCAAGATTACTAAAGAATTTGGAGATGGATATTAATCATAACATTTTTCATAAAAATCTGTTTGAAATATGCATATTGATACACTTTCTAGTTACACATAACTGCAGTAAAGAAGCCATATGACGTCTTAGAATTTAGTTTATTGAAAATATTCTTATTTGTAAATTTACCTTGTTTGAAATAGTTTTGTTATTCCAGTTTCTTTATAAATTAGTTATATTCGATCTGTTTTGGATTTGTAAGCAAAATTCTATATATTTATGTTTTAATTTGTTGGAAACTCACAAATTCCCCACTAAACTGTCAATTTTAAAGTGTCAAATTCACTTTTCAAGTGTTGATGTTAAATATTTCATTTTTCCAATCATGTTGTATGTTTCCTTGCTTACAAATTATCCCTCTGGCCCATGGTTCAACAATTTGTGGGATCGAATTCCATTAGTATGTTTGTAGTGGTATTACTTAGATGTCTTTAGTGGTTCAGAAACCACTTTAGATTGTATATGCTTGTTAAGTTAATCTTCGTGTTTAAAAAATGACCATGGATGAAGAAATCAGTGGATGAAGAAGAACTAAAGTATTTTTGCATATACATTACTTATATTACTATCAGTCATTTAAAACAAGATATTAAATGTGTTATGGTGAATTCGATCTTAAGTTAAAACTTTTATGCGAGGAATGAGTTATTAAATATTTATGATAAATCTATTATTCATATTTTAGCAAGTTTTATTGATTTCTTATATGCACTTTTTATTCTAGGAAGAGATGCCAGTGTCTGATGATGGCAATGATAAAAATGATGTTGCCACATGCTCTGGTAATACAAACAATTCTAACATCTATGTTTCAATGTTAAAACTATTTTATATGAAATTTCTAATTGAAGTTTAGATTTTTCTAAAATTTTTGTTAAAACAATCAAATTTTTGATTAATTTGAATGGCCAATTTGAGTCTTACTTAATAAGTTATTGATGATTTAAAAATTAAGTATAGAAATATCTCCAAAGATAAGTCAAATATTAAATTATAAGACAGTTTATTGTAAATTGATAACCAAGTCAGCCACCAGGTCTTTATAATTTAAACAATAATTAGATATAAAAGCTCTACATTAATTTTTGTGAAAATACTTCAACTCTTCTTTTGATAATACAACTTGTTAAAATTTTATATACAAATGAGCTGATATGGTGAATAGTGAGTTATAGTTTCCACTAGAAAACTAATCTTTCAAAAAAAAGCTTAAAAATGAACGATATTTGTTATTTTCTAATGATTTACAATTATTTATATATCGTTATTCGAAATGTATTTTTGCACCACAAAATAAAGTCCTACATAGAGATCATCTAAAAACAAATCGAATGAGGTATTAAAAGCGTGAAACTTATCTTTATTTGTGTAGTTATCTAACATAAAATTCGATTCTCCTTCCATTCTTGTTCCAGTGAATTTCCTATTGACATAGCATTATGAACAATCTAAGTTCATGCACTGTCCTAAGAATAAAAAAAATAATAATTTGCTTTTACTGATTGATAAGCATCATCAGTAGAAAATACCTTTGTTTTTTTAAAAAAAATATACATAAAGGTAGAAAAATATATAATTGTCGAATTAAGCAGAAAGTCTGATGGCATATATATTGTTTCTCGATTTCCTGTAGTTATGTTTAGCTGACAATCTTTTAAGAATTAGGAGTAAGTCATATTTCTGTGTGTGAAGTGAGAACAATTCCAGACTGGGATGTTGCATTGTTGAAACTAGCAATGCAGCATTAATCAATTTCAGGCCAACCATAGAAATTATATTAAGTTGCATTATTTTTATCGAAATATCCTTCAGTTGCATTCATTAAAAAAATGTTTCATGCTTATATAATTATTTACTATTTACTTAAAAAATAAATGAAGAGTATACACACCATTAACTAAATCAATATGTTAATATTTTATGCATATTATATTATTTATGAAAATTTTAGGAACATTTTGAAATTAAATTGTCTGACATTTGAAGCTCATGTTAAGTCATACTCTGAAATTTTTGAGATACAATTAGGATTTTAAAGTTATACTTACAAAATTTTAGGTGTGTTCTAAGTAGTCTCCTTCAGCATCAATGCACTTTTTTAGACGAATTTTCCACAGATTAAATGCCTCAAGCTATTCATTTCTTAGAATAGATGAAAAAATGCATTTATAGCCACATCAATCTCTTCTTTTGAATGAAAACGACCTCCACATAAGTTCTTATTTAGATTAAAGAATAACCAAAAGTCGCACATAGCTAGATGAGGTGAATACTGCGGATGTTTGATCACTTTAATTTGTTTTTGTTTAAGAAACTCAATTGTTAATCCAGCTGTATATGAAGATGCATTATCATTGTGAAGCATTAGCCCTCTAACATTCAGTTCTTGTAGAATTTTTGGAAGACATTTAGAGATATACCAGTTTGCTGTTATTGTCTTCTGTCCTTCCAACTTGATGGCTTTGATCAATCCTGATCTTACAATTTTAGAAATGATGCGGTGGCCACCATCATTTAAAATTTAAGAGTTTCTTTACTGATTCTGACATGATCCTCTTTTTGGTGCTCAGTTAGATTATGGGGAACCCAACGGCAAATTACTTTTTCATGTGTAATTCTTCATGAATGATTTTGTGTATGGCTGTGGATCCAATGTTAAGTTCCTTCTGTATCATTTGATAAATATAGCGATTATCATCCATTTCCATTTTTTGTATGGCAGACACATTATCCGGGATTACTGCTGACAACGGCCTTCCTGTGTGTTCTTCATCCTAAAGAAAATTGCGACCTCTTCTAAATTCTCTAAGCCATCTGAATACAGTAGCACGAGCTGGAGATTCATCACCAAATGCTAATTGCAACTGTTGAACGCATTCCTCTTAATTTAATCCTGCTTTAAAATAGTAGAAAATCATAGCGTGAAAATGTTTTGCCTTAACGCCATTATCACTTCTGTTTAAAATTTATTCTACGCTAAACAAGTTGAAGTAAGTCAGTAAAAAATCGTCTTCTGTGTTAAAATACTTTGTATTTTAAAATTAAACCATCAGTTTTAATTTGTAAATTTTCGTCTGAGTGTATCTCAAAAATTTCAGAGTAACCCTCGTACACTCAACATTATCCTTGGGTTTTTTCATTTTCATTTATGGTATGTCTGATCCAATCTTTCCATTCTTCCTTCTGTAGAACTGTTTGTGAGGGATAACTGTTATCAAAATGTGTCATTTGTTATGTATTTTTGCTAGATGCATGATCTTGTGCTCAGGTTTTAATATGGCAATATCCATAACTGGTCTGACAGAGCCAATTGATAGTTTCAATGAGAGGGTTTATGAAATCATTGATTTTAATGAAGTTTGATATAAGTGGACAATTATAGATACTCTTTCTGTCCAATCAAAGGCAGTTTAAAATGTGCTGAAGTGATGCCTATTCTTCCTATATACGATCCAAATTCAATAAATTCTAATTTTGTGTCATTAAAACTCTTGTAAATTCCATGACTTTATTATAAGGCTATTTATGATATTTGTAAATAACAGCAACTGAAAATTTTGAAGAAATCCCGATTTTAAATAAAATTCTGAAATCTTGTATAAAAAGTAAATTGCATTTTTTTCATGCCTTTAGGGCCAATGCAAAACATTACATTTAAAAAATGAAATCAAAAATTTTTTATAACAACTGTCTTTGCAGAAATTGTAACTTAAAACCACTATAACTAAATATGGTTAATCTGAAATAGAATAGCTTTACCATTCCAAAATATCAAAAATGCTAATAAACATTAAAAGTTAAAAAACCATCTTATTTTAAAAATTTCTTAAAATTTTTAAATCAATTGATTTACTAATGTTTTATAGAGGTACTTCACAATCCTTTAAATAGCAGAAAAATAAAATTTATAAAAAATATATCAGTGTTAATAAAAAATATTTTCAGAAATTGTGTGTTTATCTTTCCTGAATATGGATTAAGATATTTTGCAGGTATACAATTGAACATTAATTTCCATACAAAGTAATTCAAAATGCTGTTATCAAATTGATAAGCAGCTTTTACTTTATTTTAGGCAGATTTCAACATCCTGATATAAATTTCTTTTCATGCTTCTGCTTTGTATGCCAAAAATCAGCAGGGCTGATACAATATATAAAACTTCTATTAACTTGACTTTAGCATTCAAACACAATACTTAGATATTTCATTTAAGAAAAATTCTTGTTCTTTTACACCAATAGATGAATGGTTTACCTACTTGAATTCAACTTCATTTTTATGTGACTTAATGTTCCAAATTTTTTAATTGTAGGATCTCGTAAAACTAGCATGTTTAGGCTTGTAAAGAAGCCATAGAATGTCAAAACCCAATCCTACTTTTCATATATGATTCAAAGAAAATTTAGTGAAAAAATTATGCGATTAAAAAAATCTAATTTACTCCTGGAAAAATAGTTGCCCCATAGAAAAAACGAATCAGGTAATCAATAGAAGAAAAGTTGACATAAAAGAGCACATCACAAATTATTTAAGAGTCTAAACGAATTTGTTAATCACAATGAAGTCGATTGTATAGATGAGCTAGAAGCAAATTAAATAAGATATTGTAAGGTTTAAAATCTTTTTTTACTTGCAAAAATATCATGTATAGAAATGATGAGGGATTATTTTCTTCTATGTTACGCTGCTTTTTCCGACTGGTGATGTGGTGGAAATTATGAAAAACAAGTTAACGAGAACAAAGTCAATAGTATTATTTAAAAGAACAAAAAGTGTAGTATATATGATAACTCTCTAAAACCATCACTTTTGCAAATGTAAAAAGAAAAAGAAATCCCATAGTGATAATAATTATAACTGTTCCCAGCAGTAAAGCATAAATAACAATTTTCAAAGAAATAACATGACCACACAGTTTTTACTTGAAGCAAGAAACGTTTTGGAAGGGATGTTATAATCTTTAATTTAGATTGTGACGAGCTATTTTAGAGCACAGTTCAAATCACTTGTAATTATCTTGGAAATTAAATATATATGCAATAGTTACAGATGCAAAATGAAGTAATGATTCAAACTAGCCAATGATATAAATTTTTACTTTTTTCCACATATCCATTTTGATTTTAACTGTGGAAAATATCCCACAAATAAACAGAAGGAGAATTTTATTCATATTGATATTATAAAATTTCAATGATTCTGACAATAAATCCATGAACGAAGAAATTGTACAGAAACATGTTAAATTATACTACAAATCTGATTTGTGTTACATAAATTATAGAGTTGCTAAATCTTTTGTAATTTGAATATTGAAAAATAATATCTCAACAGCTGTGTATAATTTTAGATTAATTTATGCTGTTTACTTTTGTAGTTAAGATATATGTCAAAATTATTTTTGCAGTTTAACAACATTTGCAGAAATAAATTGAATATTTGTAAGGAAATTGAGTTAATATTCAAAGAAATATGAAAATCTTGAAAATGTGTGAATTAAATGTTTATTTTGAATAATTCTCCCATTGCTGTTATATTATTCTGATAAATAATTCTTCTAATTTTTCTAAGAATGTGTTATTTAATACATAAAGAAAGAAGCGATAGATAAATTAATTTTAGAATTTTTTATATATACTATATTATTTTCTTCTTTAACATTATGGACTTTTAATTAATCTAATTAAATAATTAATTAGTGTTTTATGTTAAACATAAAATACTAATTAATTATTTAATTAGATTAATAAAAACTATATAATAAAAACATATTATGAGTTTTGTATTGTACAAATTTTGAGTATCGCAAACATGCAAAATTTATTTTCAAACTGAATAAAAACTTTGTTAAAAATCAATCCTGATTGTAAAGTATAACTTTATTTCTGATTCCAGGTAAAGCAGAAAAAAGAAAGAGGAAGCATTCACCAGACAGAGTATTTCCTAGTAAGTTTTATACAACAATGTAACGAAATATATTTTTAGCAATTGAACCTTTGTATTGTTAATATGTACTTCATAAAATTTCATGTATATATGTTAATTAATCTACTTCATCAAGCAAAAAAAATATATATATGCTCCTATTACAAGTTACTTTAATTAAATATTTAAACATCATTTGTTCTCATTTTGATATTTTTCTTAATTTATACATTAATAATAAATATATAAAATGTTACAGTAATTATCAAATAATTAAATAAAATCTTACTAATAAACTTGATTATTTTCTTTCTTCTGAAATTGATTAATGTAGTGGGAAAGCAAAACTTAATCTATTATTAGAAGTACATTAATAGAATTATTTACAGCATAATAAGTTATTGTAACTAAATAGTTATCAAAAATATTTAAAAAAAATTTTAACATCCAAAGATTGTGAGGTATGTTAGTATCCAACTCATACCATGCCTTTTGAGAGGACTTTTCACTGTGTGCTGTATTCAACAAGCATTGAAAAGGGAGGGAACTGGAGAGATTGGATATTATTCATGCAACTAACAGTTGTTATGACAGAATATTAGTGCAGCGTTTAAAAAATTTACAGAAGCAATCATAAAGACTGATGTATGAGCCCCAAACAGTTACTCCAACATATGCTAGCATTGTAAACCATTCTAGATTAATGAATTCTGAGATGTGTTTATCAGATACTAAGGAAGAGTTAGAGAATATTTTAAAAAGGTACCTTTCAATAAAGAACTTTAGGTTATATATATCTATATCTATCTATCTATATATATATATCTATATATATATATATATATATATATATATATATATATATGAAGAGAAAAGTGTGCTTACATTAGAAAAGCCCACCATTGAAATCGAAAGTTTTTTCTCACAATGTATTTTCAATAATATCTTTATCAAGTTAACTATTTTAACAACTATGCAAACTTCCTACTTTTTATCCCATTATCTTTATACACATGTAATTAAATTGTTAATAACAGAAATGTAATACAATATATTTTTTGTCATTTACAAGATTTTATATCTTTATACTGATCTTACATTAAATTAAATATTTTGTATAACCTATATTTGTAAAACAAAAATCTTTCTCAACAAATTAAGTATTTAGTAGAATTTTTAAAACAAAATATTAAAATGTATTGCCCCAGCAACAATTAATTTCTTAAGTTTTTAATTAAATCATAATTAGCACAACATTCAGTGTCAAAATTTGTCTGAACTTGGCTCTTCATTTTTCTTTTTTTATGCTGTAAGTAAGCATACAAAATTTCAGTTATGTACCTCAATTATTAAAAAATATTTTTAATGTCTATTGTATCCTTTTAACTTTAAAATGTTAGAGTATTTTAAACTAGTGTTTTAAGCTGAATTCAGTAGCCATGTGCATGAAATTTCATAGTATTTAAATAATAAGCAAGCTTTGGTCTTCCAATTCACAAATATGAGGTTCAATCCTCAGGCTGGCTAAGGTCAACTCAGGCTTTCATCCCTTCACAGTATAGATGAAACTGAGTATCAAGTATGCCTGATAAATAAACATGTGGGTTTCATGTTAGGTTGACCACATCTGGGAACATATAGTTTCCTCTTCAAGGGGCCTGGGTTTAGAAAACAAATGTGAGTACTGTACACCTTAGCCACTTGGAAGCTGTTGTGCTTCCAAGTGGGACTAAGGTGTAAAAATGCAGTACATGTGTAAGGTAAGGTGTAATTTATTTAGAAAATAAATACAGAGTTTAGTTTAACTAAACAAGCATATGTAACCCTGTAAGATTCACAATAGTATATATGACTAACTTTCATGGTTATTTTGTAACATACCTTCAAAGTTTTCTATGCTACCATGTTTTGAAAATGGATATTTTATCAACTTGATATAATAATTTTTTTATTTAATGTGAGAGTGTAATTCAAATTTGAATTTTTAAATTTCATATAATTAATATCCTATATCACCTCTTATCTGCTATATATTTTATCTTGTATATTAACTGCTTGCAATTGTCTTGCCAGGTGTAAAATATGTGTCTAAAAGACAATTGCAAACAGCTATAAATCAGCTAGTTGCATAGTGTACAAAGAATAGACAGGCTGTCTATTCTAGCTAGAGCAACTGTCTATTTCTGGGAGAAGAAAAACTTAAAATAATGATCTTATGATATATATTAATCCCTTAAATTGTACATATGAATTAATTCAAGAGCTCTAAACAGTGTGTTAAGAATAAGTTCTTTACGGTATTAACACACCTATTGTACATTTTATCATTTTTGGAAGAGAGCAAGTGATTGTTTAAAATTCTGAAGTTGCTTTCAAACATATTTTGAGATGCTAATAGCATATCATTTCTCCTAATCTATCACTCATTAATATTATCTTTCATTGAATGAAGTTATTTTAACACCAGTATACTTCCTGTCTCTGAGGTAAGGTCTATCAGTTAGGAGGACACTGCTGAGTGGGACTCAGTAATTTAAATACAGAGACCAAGCAGAAGACTCCTCTAAACATGACCTGCTCTCCCAGAGGTATTATTTCACTCAGAGGACACTGTAACCATCACCTATTTAACATGTTCCAGCAGTCTTCAGTAAATATGATGAATCTTCAGTTAACTTCAGTTCGAATTGAACTCTGTACTTTCCATTAAAGAGATCAAAGCCATAACCAACCAGGATACTGTTGGATTTACTTAATTAACTCTTGAAAATTTTGTATAAGGCAGATTAAATAAGTAGCTAAACTAAAATTTATTTAGAAAATAAATACATTCAGTACCATATAATAATAATACATTCAGAGAATGAAAAAGATTAAGCACTGAACTAGGAACTTAGAAATAACTAAATTGCCACTAATTATTTTATCATCAAACTTCAACTCTTTAATACTTTCAATTATAAGAGCCCTAACTTATTGCAGAGAATCAATAGCCTCAGCTTAAACAATGGTTTTGCCATCAAGCCTGCAATTTTGTCTTCTGTTTATATTTGCTAAATAGCAATCTGCTTTTCCAACACCTTTTTCCTGATACAGAAATGCTTGATGTTACTGTCTTGTATGTAGATGGAAGTAGGGGTTTTGTGCTAGTCAGATTGTGCAGCAGTATTGTCAACTTGAAGCACTAAAATCTCAATTAGTTTGATTAGCTTCACTGAATATCTCTTTAATCAAATTATTTCTCTTGATCATTCACTTGGAGCAATTAATTCTGCTTTAGTAGTTGGTGTTTCAACTATTGACTGTCTTTGACTAAATCACTATATAGCTCCACCACTGTACAGCATCACTGTCCCACTTATTAATCTTCCAGTCACTTGACATCCATAGAAGTCTGCACCATTATAACACTCTAATTTTCCTGATTTCTATCTGCAATTGTAAGTAATATTTTTGTTTAAAGAGCCTGCTATGTATTTAAATGCACATTTCACATTAATCTAATTTTCATTTGTTGAATTCTCTAGCTTACATGAAAGCATACCAACATATTAAGCTAAATCTGGTTTTGTGCAAAACATGATATATATTTAAGTACCTACAGTTTCTCTGTAAGAAAAACTTTTTGATTAAAACTAAAACTGCTTTAATAGCTACCACATCCTATCATTGTATTCATGGATCTGACTGAACTTCTGTTTTACACATTAGTCACTGCTCATTATTCTAATTTGAGGATGTGTTCTTTTGCATTCTGCTTATCACCTATTCAAAGCCTATGCATTTTGTTAGCAATTAACATTAGATCTGAACTATTTCTCAATTATCACTCTATAATCATATCTCTTCCTCATCATACTTAACTTTCTGCGATTTCCATATCTTTACTTTACACAATTAGCAGACTGTATGACGCCTGTTTTTTTTATCATTCCAATTTTTTCTCATGCACTGATGCAAATTTTACTTTATGACATGGGGTGTTCATGTTGATTTGTTTATTCATTCATTTTGATATGACCCAATAATCACTTTTATCAATGTTTCTGCTCTATATGAAATTGTTCACAGCTCATAATATTTTTTAACATTTATATCCATAATAGTGCTGTCACATCAGTTTGAACACACCAGTATTCAGAAATAATTCATAAAATCCAAGACATGTTTACCATTGAACTGTCTATTGACAATATTTCTCTAAATTAAAATTTTATTTAACAAACTCCATCACTGTTGAAGTTGTGGCAATATTTTGTACTCTTCAACATGTGAATACAAATGAATGTCATAAATTATGTCTGCACACTAACAGCTTTGAATAAGCAATTTTACATGACATTCTTCTAGGTCAATGATTTTCTTGTGGTGGACATCTTTTATACTAAGGGCTATGAAGTTATTTCTTGTGGATTCTATAGCATTTAGATTTTGATGGCAATTAGATGCAGCAACTAAGGCTACATCCAGGCTAGATTACTTATCAGTTTCCACTTCTAATAAATATTAAACAATTCTAAAAAATCTTTGGAAGAAGCTATGTGGAATGTTATTCATGAACAAATTACATATAAAAATACCTCTATGCACCACTCTTATCAGTTTTATTGCTAAGAAATATTGTTCTTAAATAATTTGCTTCACATACATTTATTTTGAAGGGCTTTAAACACATGGTATGAAACATTTTATTAACCTTACATATTTTTCATGTTAATGTAAGGCTTTCATTTATCATTGGTGTGTATTTTGATAGCAGTTCTAAATTTCATTTATAATAAACTCCTTTGTAACATAAATAACACTCCATTGTAATATTTCAGCTTTTTTAAAATAATTGATTTTATCTAACTTCGTTTTAAATGCATAATTTATATTTTAATCAATTATATTTACTAATGTAAAAAAATTTTTTTCTTCGTTTATGTATTTCGATTTTATTATACTTTATTGAAAACTTGTTATATAATTATTGATATGTATTATTTCTAATGGTGCTTGATTTTAAAAAAACTAATTTTTTTAAATCTAGGTAGCATATAATTGTTAAACTTTGATAAAAATCATTTCAAATAACCTACTAAATCATTGTAAAAAATTAATTACTTTCATTTTGTTTTTTCTAAAAGTTAACCTCTTCACAAAAAGAATATGTCACAAGCCTTGATTATGGTTCAATAACAGTTTTGGGGATATTAAATATAGAACTGATAAATTCAAATAGATAGGTTATCTATTTGAATTTCTTAGTTATGTCTAACTCCTCACTCATGAATATAATTAACATAAAAGTTCTTGGTCAAACTAGGCCATAAAATTTTAACAAATAGATCACTTTTTAAGTATGACAAAAGAAATTAATAAGGTAATTGGGGCTAAATTATCATTAAGTCTCAGTTTGTTTCGATATTGAATAAACTATTAAACAATGTAGTGAGCCTGATCTTTGGAGGACACAAAGATTATGTACTTATTTCATAAAAATAGTGACGACAAGTGGCGTAAATGCTACTTTTTATAAGCCAGCTTGATTGTGTGATTTTTGCTTGTTTACTTAGAATACTTAATTTACTTCTAAGTATAGTATTATGGATGACAATATTAGAAAATATTGCCAGAAGTATTTTGTTCTGAAAAATAGCTATTATGAACAGCAAACATTTATGCATAATCATCTCATATTAACTAATTGAATGATACAAAATGTGATTTGTTTAAATCTTGATCTCCAATTCAAACATACCATAGTCATTTTATTAATCATAGTCTATATACTATACATTCATCATAAGCTTCCATATCAAATATCCAAATAATTTATATCAAATATACAAATAATATAAATACAAATAAATACATTGATTTTGAAGAAGTTAAATAAAGGTATTCAGTGTGTTAGGTTTTGTTTTAATCCATAAATTGAATTTTTAATAAATTTCTAGCTTTAGATATGTACTATTTATACCAGTCAAATGCTAAATTCATGGTATCTGAATTTTAAAGTAAATTTTGTATGTTAAATTCGTAATTACTTATGTGTAGATGCAGAAATACCAAATACAGAAGATGAGGGACAATATGAACCCCCAAATAAAAGGCAGGCACAAAAAGTTCACAGTAAGTATAATTTTTAACAAAAATCAGAGTTAATTATATTCAGTTATTTGGATAACTACTTCTTTATATGAAAATCAAATATTGTTAGAGAAAATATTTATAACTTTTCGTTGTATTTAATAAAATTTTGAACTGTAATACAGTATCTGTAAATTTCAGAATCTACCATAAATAACACTTAACTGTAATAGAATTAACTTTAAATAAATTATAAACTTCCGTGAATAAGTTTCATCGTGAAATTTAAGGAATTATTATGTTTTAACCATAAAAGTATGTAGATTATGCTTTTATTACCAAAGTTAGAATAGTCAATTTTGTCTGATTTTTTTGTTTTTTTAATAGTCTAACATATTATCACCACAAATCAAAACATAGAATCTCTGATGATTATTTTGTTCAGTAATTTTTAAGTACATACACCAATAATTAAAGCTTCAAGTAATGAATTTTTTAAACTAAAAATAGTGCTTTAGATAATCAAAAAATAATTTACTGCTTTATCTGGTTAGTTCAAATCATTGTTTTATTAATATAATGGAGGTTTGTTCAGGGTTAAATTGAGAACAGTTGCATTTAATGTAATGAAATATGTCTTGAGTTTGGTCTCTAATAAATTAAAAACTTAGTTTCTTTTTGGAGCAAAGAAGTAAAGTTTTTAATTATTTTCAGTGTTTCATTTCACACTTGATTGCAGTGATGGTATTCTTAAACACAGTTAATGCTGATTTGAACTCCCTATAAAAGTTATTTATAGTGAAATATAATTTGAAGTTACACAATACTTTAGTGCGAAACTTCACACTTCCAAAACTGGTTTAGTCCTTTTTCTCCTTTCAAAATTATCCTCTATGTGTAACTGCTGACAATAGAGAAAAATTTCTTACAACACAAGATACGCGAATGTAATTCTGTTTTATAATTACATTATTTTTCTTATGTTTCTGAAATGCGTTTATGCTCTCCACTGTGGTTTACAATTTTCCCAGTGTCAATGATATATATATATATATATATATATATATATATATATATATATATATATATATATATATATATATATATATATATATATATATATATATATATATATTGGATAGCAGTGGAAGTAAATCTTAATTTCAGTGTTTAATAAATTTATAAATGAAAGGAATTTTGAGAAACATTCAATGCACATTTTATTAGCTTTTAGTGATTTAAAACAGATGGATTGGACAATTTAAATATATTATTTCATATTATTCTTCTCTAAAGGTAAGAAAAATAACTTATAATTTTTAATCAACATTACTATAGTAAATTATATATTATTCGATTTTTATGTATTAATTACTTCTTAGAACTATCTTACAGAAATTTTAAGGATCTTATTATATTTATGTGATATAATTGGATGACGTTTTATTCCCCATGCCTTCTTCAAATTCTTTAAAATTTATAGCCAATGTTTGAGATGTAGGATAAGCCTTGCTATTCAAATTATTTAACTAATTGTAACATTTTATATTGTACATTTGTTAAATAGAAACTAAGCAATGTAATTTTGTTTTTTATTTTAATTTTTTTACACATATTTTAAATTTTACAGACACACACACACACACACACACACACACACACACACATATATATATATATATATATATATATATATATATATATATATATATATATATATATATATATAACACATGATGAACCATTCACTGCAAAAAGTTCAAATAAATAAAAAAAAAGTTCTAATAAAATTAAATATTAAATGTCAATTAATCATTAACAGTGAAACATGGATGTGTCCTATTCAACTTTTGCTTCCATGAAAAACAAATGTAAAGTAATTTAAGCTGTTTGAGGATATCTGCATACATAATGCAATACAATTCAGGTTCTTAAATATTAAATGCAAAATTACTATTATTTACATTTTAATTTACTCCAATCAATAGTGTGTTAGTAAAGTAGAAATATATTGCAGTAGGCATAGGCTATATTTCTGGAAAATTGAAAATATATAAATATTCTTATTTTTTAATAAAATTATATAAAAATGTAGAAAAATGAGTTATCTGATACAGGAAATATTTTTTTTCTGCTCTTAGTTTTTGCATGTAGATAAGAATTTTTAACCATGATAAAGATTCACATCCTTTGGTTTATGAATTAAGAATTCTTGAATGGAATGTCAAATAATTTAAAATGATTTCTTAACATAAAAAACTGCTCAATTTAAATTTCAAAATTTTCAATCAAGATCTCAAAAAAGACATTGCATAAATTAAGTTAGTTGTAATAAAAAAAACAATGACAATTATTAATTTAATCCTCCCCTTAAAAAGTATGTGAAACATTTGAAAGCAAGATTATGTTCAGCATCTTAACATTTGAAAGTACACTGTTTACAAAAACTTTTTGTTAAAAATAAAGTTGTCATAAATGTTGTTTCCAAAATAAAACAAATAATAAGAGTTGTTTCATTATTTTCAGAGCAACCAGCAGGGATAAAAAGACCTCATTCTTCACTTAGTAAGTCTTATTTTCTTAAAAAATAATTTTAATACTTTTTGTTCATTCGTATTTTAAAATTAAAAATTTCAAATTTCAAATGCATTTTCCATGTGTGAATTTATTTATAGATTTTATGCAATTACTCTCTTTAGATGAATCCTGGAAGAAATAATATTTCATTCTGAACTTAAAACTTTTACCGAAACTAGTTTTATTGCAGTAGAATCAGAATAATTCTTTTGCAGAAATATTTGTTTCTTTCCTGTTAAATTCAATAATTCTTGATCTTTATTAAAGAAAACTTATATCTTAAATATATATGATTTACTTTAAATTATATTTTTCTACTAATTCTATCATCTTTGTGAAATGTTAATGTATAAAATATAACACATTGTTAACATATTCATTAATTGACATGTATGTAGAGGCGAATATAATTTATATGATTTAAATTAAAAGTAGAGCAGAAATCTTTTTCTTTGAAATAAAGTAATATGTAAAATTTTTAAAAGAAATGTTTGTCAGAAGCTGCTGATACACAAAATTTGAAAGAAAGTATTGAATATTTATATTTAAACAATTAATAATTTTGTGCGTGTAATATATTATTTAAATCTTCAATATGCAATATAACTGTGTGCTCTGAGGACAAATAATATGTGGTAATTTTTTAATTACCTCTACATTGCTGTGTTATAAATGAAAAAAAAAAAGCATTCAAGGAAGTATCATTTGATTTTGCCACTTAGCTTTCTTGTAATGTTTCTTGTTTATTAAAGACAGATAATCTGGAAGTTAAACATAACTTTATTAATTACAACAATAATAGTAAGTTGCAAATTCCCCAAGCAATTTATTGGCATTGCATATCAATAAACTCTAAAAAAAATAAGTACCAGCTGTTGCCGAATACATCTTAAATAATTGCCAGTTGTTGAATACAATATTTATATATTGATAATATCACACTTTGGACATCACTTTCAGTGGAAAACTTTTTCAAGTTTTTTAGGTAACAAAATTTGAAAATTGGAAGAACAATGCTATTTACTTAACCTTTTCTAATTGCGGAATAAGATTTACTCATGGATAAGACTATATTCATGGATGAAATTACTATTCAAACCTCTCCTAACAGCTTTTCAAGATACAATTACAAACTTAATGGAAAACTTACTTTGGGTTAATTCGTTTGATTCATTTTTTGCTGAAATTCAAAATGTAAAAACGAAGAAAATTACCAACTTTTTTGATTTTTAGCTCAAGTTTTACCTTCTGTGATCGCTGCTGAAAAATCAGAAGTTATGGAGTGCATGAAATAATTAATAAAATGCATAATATTAATTATTCAATAGAAATGAAACATCTTGCCATAATTTAAATTAGTGGTTTCACAATAGTATAATGGCAACTCAAATAGCATTGTTTGAAAATATACTCTTAATTCTTAGTGAAGACTGATGTTACTGCATTTTTTAAACTTTATGTGTAAGATCTATCCTTTCAATGTTATGGATGTTGTTATTTTCAATGATAGAACAATATTGTGAAAACAATTAGCAGAATTGTGAAAGAATATGTTAGAACAATCCAGTGTTATTTTGATGTCAAAACATGAAAAGCACAAACATCATAGTGAAATAAAAATTACTAAGCATATGGTAGATCACATGTAGTTTTTAATATAATTTTAAGTTTTGAAAATTTTCATTCTACAGTAGCTACCAAAACTGGCAGGGTTAAAGATATCTATAAAGCTATTGCAATATTTGGAAATGTATCGGTAAGATTGTTTTCTAAAAACATAATTTAAAACATCAGTAGGTAACACATCCGCTTTGATAAAAACAAACCAAATGTTTTATTTCCTCAAGCAAATTAAATCTATCAATGTCATTTTCATTACTATTTTTTGTATCTGTTAAACACTAATTCTTTACAGTGTTTTAAAGTTTCATTGTCACTCCAGTTATTTAAATTGACGGAATTTTTTAGTAATAGGGGAAATAGCATTTTCTAACTTTATATTGTAAAACTCAATTTTAGATTTTTGTTTTATAATTTTAATTGATTCAGCAGCTAGTTCATTTTTTTTAAAACCTGTTTCAACTTTGTGGAAAATCAGTTATCTACCTTTAAATCTTCAGCATTGGAAATAGCATGTTCATAATCTTCACTTGACTTTTGATTATGTAATTCTGATGTAAGATTTTGTAAATCATGTTTAGAATTTTGCATTATTATTAATTATCACATTCATGAAATTTAAAATATTATGCCATATGTTAATAGAACAAAGGAATTTAAATGAGGAACCTTCTGAATCAAATTTTTTTGCTCAAGTTTTTGATCCCATGTCTCTTGTTTCATCTTTTTGAATATTTAATAACACCTTCAAAATTTCTTTCAAGTCGTTTATCAATGGTCTTAAACCTTGAATTCTACTTTCCATCTGGTGTTGGAGAATGACTTTAAAGTTACATTTTCAACATACTACTGCAAAACAGGCCAACATTTATTGCATGAAAAAAATATTTGTAAGTTTTATGCACTGTTTCGAAGAAAATAACTGTTTCAAAGGAAATGTTACCTGTATTATATGCAACAAAATTTAGAGAATGGGCCAAACAGGGGATATAGAGTTCCTTAGAATGGTTTACGATAATTTTTGGTAGCTATGCCTTCTGCTTTCTTTTCATACTAACACCATTGTCAAAAAAGTGGCATCATAAATCTGATGAATTTAATTCTAATGATTTCAAATGTGCATTTATGGATTTAAGCAGCAGATATTGTCCATTAATGTTGACAAGAGATTGAAATCCTAAAAAATGTTCTAGATTTGGGGCTTTATTGGTTTTTATGTTCTTATAAGCAAATCAAATTATAACAGTCAACTGTTTGGTATGACTGAAATCAGATGAAAGTAAGTAATCCTATGTAATAAATTTCTTCTGCAATAATACTATTCTTTTGAGATGTTTCAATTTTGTCGAAATGTTCAGCGATTTTTAGATTAAATTTTGCAATGGTTTCAAATAACTTCAAAAGTTTTCCATTATCACTATTACACACTTTCAAATAATCTGTAAATGCAAGCCTTTGTTGGTCTAAATATTGAATTAAATAAATAAGCCATAAGCTGATAAATAAGCCAATAACTGATCACCTGTAAAGTCTAAATAAGCCAATAACTGATCACCTTTAAAGTCTTTCAGTATCATAAAGTATTTATTGAGCTGAACCAGTTGTATGTAAATTATGCAGACATTTTGTGTTCACTGCATTTTAAATCATCTTTAAGGTGAGATACACCTCTTTCATATATTTTCAAAATGTTAGTTAAATGTGTCTGTCATTACATAAAGCCATAATTAGCCTTGAATGCCAAATAAACTGCCTTTCAGGGATTTGAAAATACAATAATTTCTAAATAATTTTTCTTCATTCGGTAATGTTCTATAATAGAATGATATTGAAAACTTTCTACCAGAATTATCTCCCTGAAAATATTTGTTATCTAAATGGGAGAGCTATTTTCAATTATAAATAACCTTTAATTTTTATAAAAATTGTTATCAGGCCAGGTGTCAGATTCTTTGACTCGAAGTCAAAATCTTTATTTTGAGGTGCTACATTATTACCAGGCGTATTTTCTACTTCAGCATCTAAGTTTTCTATTGATACAATCGTGTCTTCTTCTTGGTCATATTCTAATGAATTAACATTTTGAGATAAATTTTCCTGATGAAATTTCAAAAAAACTATCAACAGCTGATTTCCTTATGAAAATAAGCTGCTTGATAGTATGTCTAATCCAAATGTGTTTCTGGAATATTTATTTATAAATCCTGCCAGTTTCTGATTAGCTTCCTCTTGTCGCAATTTCCTTTTTTTTTTTTTTTTTAATTTTCTTTTGTGCCCCAGACTTTTTTTCTTTTTTTGAGAACATGTTTCTAAAAAATAATTTATTGCACTAAATAAAAAATTTAATTTTCATTCCTTATACCCAATATATCATATGATTTTCTCTCAATATATTATTTGTAAGTCAAAATTCCATTTCTGTCATTTGCTACTAAATAAAGATTCAGACAAAGAAACTAATTTGACAGAAAATTTAGAAACAATTTCAATCCAAACAAAATTTGTCTTTATTGTTCATATCAGCAATCAAATTTTGTTTTACACAAACAAAAACAATCGACAAAAATAAAATAAAATAGTCAAATCTCTATTGCTTTGAAAGTATAGAGCATGTAAAATTGCAAGTGTATAGTTACCAACTTTTATTTAAATAACATTAAATTTTAAAAAAAAAACAACAAGTACTATGAATTTTAGCACTCCCCTGGTTTAGTTCCCTTGTGTGATAAGCAAATTATGCCATCCCCACATGGAGGCCCTGACTAGATGCCATAAATATTCTCTACAGGGAGTTGTTGTACATAAATCACCGCTGTTAAGGAACAATGAACCCTTTGCCTTTTTTCTTGAAAAGATAAAGAAGGATAAAGGATATGAAGAATGGAATTGCATATACTAAATTAACTATATTGGGGTATAAATATCTTCATGAGTATAAAATCAAAATACATAATGGTTTAAATTGATGACAAAGTGAGCAATAATTTCAGAATGTAGCAGCCAATGCTTAAACTAGAGAACAAAAGACTTGATTGAAACTTATAAAACTTAAGTAAGAATTTTTAATGTAAAATTCTTCACTCAAGCCTGAGAATTCTGCACAAAAATTTGGTAGATATGAAGAACAAGGATTTTGCTTAATATAGTTTTGCACAAATATAGCTGTCCTTAATTTTACTTACGATGTAGTTTATCATTTTTATTCATGTGAAATGCCAATGGATATTTTCCTCATTGAGGTGGTAAATTCAGAATAATATTTGGTGTCTGAATATTATCATTTAATAGTGGTTATAAAATCATAGCTAATTATTTAATTTTTTATTTTTAGGTTTAGAAGATGGAGAACAGGAATCTGAAAAGCCCAGCAAAAGAAAAGCTGGTGAAAGTGATAAATGTAAGTTTTGTTGCACAGATTATTTTTCATAGATTTTCTCTAGATGACTTCTCAGTAGATTTTATAGATGGAGCATTTTGATTGTGTTTTCTTTAATTGTGAAACAATGAAATTCAATGTCGTAATAAATATTTAAGTTTAAAGATTTCAGTCATTCATGAAAACTCTTAGTTATTATCATCTATTTTTGCATTCATTAGTCAGTTTTTCTAGCATTTTCAGTATAATAGCACATATTTCAACTAATCCTTTAATAGAATATACCCAAGTATGCATCTAGTATTTTTCAAATTGAAGCCTAGCCATCTGCTTAAAAGTTTCAGGGTTAAGATTTTTATCCGGTTCTGGAATGTTGTACTGTAATGGTTTTTAATATAATTAATACTTGTTCCATTGTGATAATCCCATTTGTGCATTGAGAAAGGGAAAAAACTGCAAATTAAATTTAGCACTGTATTCATTACTTAATTTTATTCTATTTGTCAAATTTCATGTCATGATACAAAGCAGCTTCTTGCTCAAAACTGAGCAAATGTTGTAAACAATTAAAAATAGTAAAATTTCAAATCAAAATATTCTCATCAAAAATATCGTACAAGTTTTCCCTGAAAAAGTTAGCTCGCAAAATCAGGTTGCATTTTATCGCAAGGGGTTAATAAACGTTTTTCATTGTAGTTCATATTTCTGTTGTTGTTACTAATCCCATCTGATAAAGCTCTGCTATATCAAATCCATGAGGACGTAAACCTTCAAAAAAATCGATGAAAATTAGAGGTCTCTCAAGAAACTCTTCCATAGTGAAATCCAGGCAATCAAGTAGGTGATGAGGACTAGCCTCGCTGGAATTGCTCTTCTCACAAGTTGGGAAGAGATTAATTTGCCCCTGAAAGTGAGACTCCTAGTATGATCAATGGAAAATCTACAGGTAGTGGTCTGTCCAGCACGAGACTCTTGCATGCCAAGGTCTCCACCAGGACGCTAGCAGTGATACCAGTTTTGACTTGGAGGGATTGAGAGGAAACAATTCTGAAAAAGTGAGGGTCAAATCTGGAGAGGCTGGAAAGGAAGTACTATCCTTACCCAACAGGTCAGTACGCTCATTGCCAAATAGGCCCACGTGAGAAGGTATCCAATGAATATGATGTCGTGGGAGACAGATAGGGCAATTAACATATGAAGGATAGAAACACGAGCTTGATCCATTACTCTATCCCAATTGCTCAAGTGTTGAATACAGCTTCAACTGCCAGTGAAAATCCAGATTTTATCAAAGGTGGCTCCAGATTTGATATTTTCCAGACCCGTTTTGAATAGCAAGAAGTTCACTGCAAAACACAGAACAAAAATGTGGGTTTCTAATGGATCTTGATGCATGAACTTCAGCAGGGAAATACTGTGAATTCCACTGCTGGCATGGTGTTGATCGTCACTTCTCCCATCTGTGTAGATCTTTAGATCTTCAACTGGAACATTGTTAATCATCTCCAAAGCCAATTGTTGCAAATACTCTGGAGGGGGGTTGCTTTTGGTTATTTCAGCGAGAAGGGCTGTATTGAAAAACATTCTAGGCAGGCCCATATTTGGGTTAAATGGACTGCAAAGGAATTGTGGATCTACATTGAGCTTGATTGCCTCAATCAAAAGGGCCCAAGAAAAAGGACTGTCCTTGGTGATTCTGCCAGTCCAGCAAAGGCTAGTAGGTGAATGGAGCGTAGTCAGACTTCTACTACTGGTGCTTCTGATCTTTGATCAACAGAAGCTGTACCCTTTCCCCTTTACAATAAGTTCATATTTCTTATTTGATTGTTCATTAAATTTCCATTCTTCCAAGCATTCTAATTTGAAAATAATATTTGCTTAAGGGTTTTATAGATTAGATATAAAGTAAAAAAGCCAGCAATAAATGATACTTTAAAAGTTTTTTGCACATTTATTTTTGTATTTTGAAATATCTTTTGTTCTGAAATAATTTTTGCTGAATTGAGCTCAAAATAAAGTGTAAATCAATTACAGTATATTGATATGATTACCTCTAATTCATAATGATTTATTTTTTATTTAGCTCATTTACAATTTAAAAGTATTTATATATTCATGAATTTTTTTATTTACAGTAACTATTGATGATTCCACTATGACAAATATTGAAAATTCTTTTCAATATTCAGATCATGGTAAGTGAGGTTTTTCTAATAATTTTTAATTCAATATTCAATATAAATCAATTCATAAAGATGAAAATTTTAATTATTCCAAAACAATTTCATTAAGTATTATCCATATAATACATTTAAATTTTCCCAATAGAACATGAAATATTTGCTTTCGAGAACAGAGCCTTATTTATTAATATACGAATGGAAAGAAATGATATGTTATGCATTTGTATACATGTTTTTGAACTTTGTTACCTTTCTTAAAAGTTTTGTAATGATGAATTATTGTTTCAGTTCTAATGAGGGTCAAATGAACTCCATTGTCCATATTCTTACATGAACATTCTTTTGTGGAGAGGAATAGAGAAATTCAGAGTGGGTGGTTGGGATTTTACATAGTTTTTTCCTTTGCTAATTACATGTGAAGAAATTTATGGGCTGTTAAATATAACGCAGAATAAAATGCTTGTCATTCAGCTTCTAAATTATTTTCAAAAGTTTAAAATATCATTAATTAGCAAAATTTAGCTTTCATGTGATTTTCATAAAATTATAACTATAAATGAGTTTAAACGGTTTTTAAAATACTGATCGATATCAATATATATACTTTTTGCATCTGTTTCTTACATAGCCTTCAATTTCAAAATTTGAACTATAAGTGTGTTTTTTAAAAAAATACAGCAAAATCACCATTGGGATGGTGCTATCACTTCTTCAGGTTTACTTAGACATTATGCATTTTACAGTAAATGATTTCAATGACATGGCAAGTTTTTAAAATGCATTAATTGTACATCAGTTTCAATTGCTTTTTAAAAGGGCATACTTCTGGTTTCATTTAAGAAAAAAAGTAGCTAAAAACATTTGATATAAATAAAGCAAGACTTATATATAAAACAAAATAAAGCAAAACTATATTAGAAATTTATAAAAATTAAATTCTAAATTATATTTTTTGTTGACACTATCTTCCAGAAGATCTTCAACAAGAAACTGTGCAGCCTCTAAAACAAAAGCGTTTTAGAAGAAAAAAGAGGAGTGAGCTCGAACTTCTTAAAGTTGGACTTCCTCCTTATTTTCAAACCAAAATAGCATTACCATCGATTTCTTCTCCTAGCAGCCCCCCAGGAACACCAAAGGCAGTAGCCCCAGTAGGGCAACAATGTGGGATTGTCCAAAATGGAAAGAGAGGGCGTCCTAGAAAACAGCCTCTGAAGCGATTACGAGACAACCTGGGCAGGTTTGTAAAAAGTAAGTTTCTTTATTTTGATTAATTGAAGAATTTCTATACTGATTATAGGATATTGACTTATAAAGGATATATTTGTAATCTATGATTTAAAAAAAAATCTTTAAAAACATTTTCAGGTGAGAGCAAGTTGCAGCAGCCACCACGTCCAAAAATAAGAACAAGAAGGACTGAATTACAGCTCCTGAAGGCAGGCTTGCCTCTTTTTTTTCAATCATAAATATTTTAATTTAATTTAATATCAAGTAACCAATATTTCTTGTTACAAAACCTATACAGAATGCTAAAAAACTGGCTTGAATTTACCTAAACAATTCAGAACGCAAAAGAACTTGAGCATTGGAATCTGGAATATTCGCATTCTGTATAAAGGTGATGCTCTGGAAAACCAACTTGATATATTTGTGAAATATAGGATCGATGTTCTAGCTATCCAGGAAATCAGATGGCTGGGAAGGAATTCTAGATAAAAAAAGACTATAATAAAGACTGCTGCCAAGACAAAGCTCACCATTTCAGTGTCGGTTTCATCATAATTAAGAAATTGAGAAATACTGTCATTGACTTTCAGGTTTTTATTATGAGACTTTTTAAAATCAGACTGAAGGGAAAGCATTACAATACTACCTTAATCTGTGCACACACACTGACTGATGAAACAGATGCGTCGCCGAAAAATATTTATTCTATGACCTACTCATAAAGTATTATAATACATGTCCCAAATAAGGTATGAAAATCTTTATTGGGGACCTTAATGCTAAAATCAGTGAAGAGCAATGTGTTGCCTCATTTGCTGGAGCTTATGTTTATATAACAACACTAATGAGAATGGACAAAGAGACTTGTAAATTTTGCTGTCTCAAAGAGCATGTTTATTGCTAGCACAGCATTCCCTCATAAAAATATACTTTAGTGCACTTGGATATCCTTAGATTGGCTAACAACTAAACAGATTGACCATGTGGTTGTGGATAGGAGACATCAAAACAACATACTAGTTGTAAGAAGCTATAGAAGTGCAAATTTTGACACTGACCTTCATAGATCAAAAGTCAGATTTAGACTCTGTAAGAACTTTTGAAAGAAAGAGAATAACTTAAGACCTGATACTTCTAATTTGAGGGAGCAAAATATTCTCAATGAATACAAACCAAAACTGTCTAAAAGCATTAACCTGGAAAAGACAAAACCAAACTATGTTTTCAATTGGAAATTAATATAAGAAATCATTCTGAAATCTACTGCTGAAGCTGTTTCTAGTTAGAGTCGTTGAACCAGAAATGAGTGGTTTGACAATGATTGCAGAAAAACCACAGAAGAAAAGAATAAGGCCTACAAGTTAATGTTACAAAAGCACCGCACAAGAATCCATAAAGAAAAATATAAAGATTTGAGAAAGTTGGAAAAGAAGCCACATAGATAGAAAAAGAACGCCTTCCTTAAAAATTCTTTAAAAAATTTGGAAAGCTTGAACAATCAGAATGAATGTCTTAAGCTCTACAAATCAATCAATGAAATGAAGTAAATTCAAACCAAAAACCATCACATGTAGAAACAAGAGAAGCGGACTTGTTAATGAACCCCACAAAATATATATAGTATGGAAAAGTACTTTCAAGATCTGCTTGAAGGGAAAGGTGATACAACCACTCGTCCTCAGGATAATCCTTCTCCCCGGGCATCTTTGAAGACAAGGACAACCCCCTACCATTCCTTGACAAAGTTATTCTGGCCAGTAAAAAAACTAAAAAACAATAGATTTCTTGGCCCTGATAATATACCATCTGAACTATTAAAGGTATATGAACCAGAGCTTGTTAATTCTCTGCACAAGATTATGGTCAAAACTTGGGAAAAGGAGAAAACACCCATTGAATGGGAAGATGGCTCCATTTGTCCTTAAAAAAAAAAAAAAAACTCGAATGTCGTAATTATAGAGGCATCATACTCCTCAATATTGCATATGAAATATTCTCCAATCTGCTTTTTGCAAGCTTTCAACCTTATGCTGACAAAGTAGTTGGAAATTACCAATGTGTATTCAGACCACAAAGCTCTACTATAGATCAAATCCGCACCCTGAGACAAATCATAGAAAAAACCGAAGAGTACAACATTAAGTCCTTTCATTTATTTATAGACTTTGAAGCTGCTTATCACAGCATTAAAAGAGACAAGCTGCTTGTATCAATCATGGAATTTGGTTTACCCTCACAATTTATTAACCTCACTAAAGCCACATTTGTCAATGTATGATGCAGGGTTAAAATTCAAGAAAATCTGTGTACCCTTTACAACTGAAGGAGGCCTGCATCAAGGTAATTCTCTTGCAAGTCTATTCTTCAATATAGCAATGGAGAAATGCATCTGAGTTAGTGGTTTAGACCAAAGAAACACTCTATAAAATGGAACAACACAAATTTTGGCATATGCAGATGATATAAATATCATTAGAAGATCGGAAAGGGCAGTGAAAGAGGCCTTTTAATTCCTAGAAATAACTGCCACAAATATGGAACTTACCCTAAATAAAGATAAAATTAAGTTTATGGAGGTCTTATTCTCAACTGTGAGCAACAACATTCCCTTTTACATAGACCATCATACCTTTGAAAAAGTATGCGAGTTCAAATATCTTTAAACTATTATTAATGATAAAAATAAGCAGAAACTGAAATCACCAACAGAATTAAATCAGCTAATAAATTATTTTTAGGCTGAAAAAGCAACTAAGATCTAAACTTATCAGCAGAAAAACAAAGCTGAGAATTTACAATACACTCATACTACCTGAGTTGCTGAATACAAACAAAATGTGGATATTAAATGTTGACATACAGTGAACCATGGAAACCTTTGTAAGGAAGGCATAAAGAATTATCTATGGGCCTGTAATGGAACAGGGTTGCTGCCGAACCAGATATAAATTTTGAATTGTATACTCTGTACAACCAGCCCCAGATTACCCTGGTTATTAGAAGCAACATGCTAAAATGGCTTGGCCATGTTTGGAGAAGCGGGGAAAGCAACCCCACAAGAATATCAACCCCAAAGGATCATGTGCCTGAGCAAGACCAAGATGGCTCATTGACACTGAAAAAGACCTCAAGATATTGAAAGTTAGGAACTGGCAAAGTGTTCCTCTGGACAGACTGAGCTGGAAAAATCGTACTGTAGAGGCAGCTAAGAGCTGTAACAGGTTATTACACTATTAAAGAAGAAGAAGTAACCAAGATTATTCCTGGAAGATAAGAACAAAAAATATGAATCAGCAGTAAAGACGACCTGACCTGCAGTAGAGACAAACTTATATAATAAATAAAAGTAATAGTAAGAAAAGCAAAATATTAGTCTAAAATTTAATGCAATTTATATTTCATTCAAGCTCACATTCATATGAAATAACTGCATTATTATTTTAATCCTTCTTTAATATTATAATATTTTTTTATTCTTAGGTTAAATATATTTTTATAAATCATTTGCCAGAGGTATAAGTAATTTATGTCACAGAAACAAATTTTAGTTTCTGTTTAATCTCTTGTTGCATTCATCCATGCTTGCTAGTGTAATACATTTTCTTTGTTTAAAAAATTTCTTTTTGAAGTATTAATTTTCTTAGTTAAAAATAACATTAAAAATTTCACATTATTTCTATGCATGTGAACCATACTTGGAACTGACAGTTGAAAATGTTTACTTTATCTGTATTCACCAATTAGCTGAAATTCCATCAGGAATAAGCAGTACCAAATTTTTTGGCATCTATTTAGGTTATGTTTTAAAGAAAATAGATTGGTCCATCACTAAATTTATAGATATAGTGAAAAAAATTCATTTGAGAATCATCTTGGATGATTACATTAATATAAGACATTGGTACAAAATGCTTTGTTTCCACAAATAATCCTTAATAAGTCTTTAGAAAATTCCTGATTTAATTTAGAATATTCGTAAAATTTGAAATTTAAAATTTGCTTTGAAATATGTCCTTAATTTTTAATCTGTATATGAGCAAGCATTAGCGGTCAATGATTTTAAATGAAAATGGAAATGAAGTTATTGTAATCTGACTGACAGTAACATTTGTTGAATAAGCCAGGAAGATAAAGTAGTCCTATAATCAATTTTTTACTGAATAATGAGCATGTTCTGACCTAAGTATTTGTTATTTGTATTAATTAATTTCAAATTACTTTTAAAAAATTAGCATTGATTTTAAGTCAAAACTATTAAATTTGGTACAAAATGATTTATCGATAAATATTAAAGTTAAGCAAAGGACATTTTTTTAAAATTTACAACAGAGATTTTTGTATTTAAATATCATGTAATAAATATTGATAAGTTTGAATTTTAATATTTTGGTTAAAATTTAAATTTATGTAATATTATAAATATTTCATATATTTCTTTCAATTTAGGGGCTCTGATTAAATTTTAAACTGCTTATACATTTCGTAAAAAGTTTTAATTTAACATGTTCTGTAAAAAATTATTTTATATGTGGCTTCCAAAAATTTACTTTTTTATTAGCTCTTTAAAATATATAGATAATGAAAGATTACTAATTTTTCATTTTGACAACAATGAACCTTATTAATAGTATTCAATTAATAAGTTTTTAATCCATTTGTATTTTACAGTTAAATTTATATGAAATGTTGAAATTTTTTTTAAAAATTAGCATTTTCAAATTATTTAAAAAGAATATCAGTTAAGCAGTTATATTCAGTTAAAGTAATTCCCTATAAAAGTTATGGGGAAAATTGTTCACTGGTATGAATAAAATTTAAGACCTGGCTTTTAATTTAAGAGTATTTAGACAAATATCAGAGAAAGATTAGTTTTTCAAATCTTTGCACTTAAGGGGAGATTCTAGATTAAAAGAACATTTCTCTTTGTGATATGAATGTAAATTAAATTCTAATACAGCTAAGAAAAAATATTTTTAGTTAATTTTCTTACATCTAAATGAAATTGGAGAATGTTCCACATTATTTTGAATATTTGAATGGAACTTTAGGTCCTTGTTATTTTAGAATGTATCAGATGGTTTTCCATTAAAATTATGAGTATTGCTTTTTACCATTAGATTGTTTACCCCTGTGTAAATTGCCTTCCATGAGGGAATTTAAATTGATCACTTTTTTCCATAATGAGCTATATAAACATGTCAAAAAAATGAAGCAAAAAACCTTAACAGATTAAAGTGCTACGAGTGTAAAGATTTGCCTATCAAAGATGAAGTTAAATCAACATAGTTAAAATGTACTGCCCAAAATAATTCAAAATATAGTAAGTTCTTCATAAATTATGGTTTAAACAATGTTTTTTGCATCAAATGGAAGGGAGTAAATACAAAATTTTAGTTTGATGTCAGTAAGATTTGGCTTTGAGTTTAATGAAAGATAGAAAAGAAAAGAATGATTAACATTCAGTAGGCACATTTTTTCTATGAGTCTGTCTTAATAAAATCTATTAACTGAATTAAAAGCTTCGAAATTTGTTTTCCGATTTCAGGAGTTCAGCAAACAGAGTCAGAAGTCATCAGATTTTTACTAATTGTGTTTTTGAGGATTTGGTATCGTTTTTGATGTGACTGGAAATGTGCACGCTGAAGATCAAGGCTAAGTTGTAGTTGAGCAACAATGACCTATGAAGACTTTATTTAATGGCAGTGATTATGAAATACCGAAATATGAATGCTGCTCTTCAACGATACCTTCTTTTGGCTATTGGTACCACAATTTCAACACACTGTACAAAACCACTTTCATGCTTCGGGGTTGTATGCTCACCAAATATGTTTCATATTTATACCAAATATGTTTCAGAGAGTGGACAATATAACGTGAACTAGAGGAGAAAGGAACGAAGCCATGTTCTTTTCTCTGACAAGTTTTGTGTTTTCCCTCATCCTGATAATAGGCACATTTTCATCTGAAGGGAATTTCGCACTAGAAACAATTCTTGTGTGTGCATGTGTGTCCAATTTTGGTGGTGGAAGAATGATAGTCTATGCTGGCATCTCCATTGATAAGTTGATTTCTATAGCTTTTGAAAGGGCTCCCCATATTATTTCAAATGGCCTAATTGGTCCTGTTATAGGGATGAGATCTATAGACATAATGTAGTCCTTTAAGCTGCAGCAACTGGGGGAGGACTTCATGTCTCTGAAAATAATTTGCTGTTCACATCGTAATAACTTGGTGAATAATTTCCATTTGGATGATGGAATCATATGAATAAAATAGCCAGTGTGCTCTCTGGACATGCACCCAATAGAGTAATTTTAGGATATTTCAGATTGACGAGTTGCAGCAAGCCAACTATGTTTGCAAGAACAGGGAAGAACTCTTATAGAGAATCAACCAAACTTTTTTCCAAAATTAAGATCAGCCCACTACTTCAAATTCCTTTAATTGTTTTGAGCATTGTATGTAAGCGTAATTTAATTGATGGCAGATGTAAATAATACCTAGCCCAATCTGGGGCTTGTGATTCGAAATCCCTAACTTTGCTGAACATCACTATTTTGAATTGTGAAAGTTAAGTCTAGAGGTACTGAGTGAAATGGCCAAATGAGCACTTTTACATAGTCGTAAAACAGTTAAAAATAATATATAAAAATAGCCAAAATATTGCTGAATGTTATTTGATATTGGGAAGATAAAACTAATGTAGAATGTTTTAGTGTTTTATATTTTTTAAATGACACAAAATTACTCGCTTAATGCTTCAGAAAATTGTGCAACATTAAGAATAACGAGTTGAATGCACAGAATGAAGTTCTCTACCTAAATGAGAAACCCTTCTTTTCAAAACTCTTTAAGAAAATTTGCTAGGTACAGATTGTAACTAAATATTCTGAAAGCAATTAAAAAATAATTAAAATGAACACTGCTGAATTTTGACATTGCGTAATGATCATCCTCACATCCTGAGCTGTTAAGATAGTTGAATGGTATTATAATACCCACAAAGTAATTTGGTATGTTTGTCTCTCAATGAAAATTTTCACATACTAAAGCTAAATTAGACCTGGATATACAGTGTAAAGTTGACCATAAATCAGTACAGACATCCAACACCGATGGTGGAATACAAATTGACAAATTATGGAACTGAAGACTAATATGCTTGCTATTTGGCTGCCATATATTGGTGTATTCACCATGTAAATTATCATTCGAGGAGTAACTAGTTGGTAAGGTTTTGTTAGGCAAGATAAGGAGGGAAATGCATCAAAATTCAGGATTTCCGCAATTTAATGAAATAATGTTTCCTTTTTGTAACCCAAGCAAACTTAATAATGTTAGGATAATATAGCATTTGAATATTGTTATATATTAAAAAACTCATATATATATGTGTGTGTGTGTGTGTGTGTGTGTGTGTGTGTGTGTGTGTGTGTGTGTGTGTGTGTGTGTGTGTGTGTGTGTGTGTGTGTGTGTGTGTGTGTGTGTGTGTGTGTGTGTGTGTGTGTGTGTGTGTGTGTGTGTGTGTGTGTGTGTGTGTGTGTGTGTGTGTGTGTGTGTGTGTGTGTGTTATAAAAACTTTTTTATAATATAAACTTTTTTTTATTTTTATTATAAACTCTCTTTAGTTTTAACTTATTTATATATGCTATAAAAAATTCTTAGTAACATAAACTTTAGAAATTGAGTCAATTAATAAAATCGATTGCTCTTAAAAAGGGCAGGTCCTTATGAGTTGTTTCTTTAATAAACTAGGCTAATTTGCAGTATTAATGTTAGAAGAATATGAAACACGATGAATGTTAAAACTTTTGCATACAATTGTAATAGAAAGATTATATAAATTCGTCAACATTTCAAAGAATAGGTTTATTCATTTAGAAAAAATGAAATGGCAATGAAATACTTATGCGTTCTAGAGGATATATTTAAAAATAATGAGTTATGCTTGAATGTCGCAGGCAGAAAATAAAAAAAAATTATACAATTTTTAAAGTTTTACAATCTATAAAATTTGATAAAACAAATACAGATAGAAAAACGTAAACATAATTTGTCTGATTGTAGATGGCCATTTATATTTGAGTTTAAGAATCTACTATATATATATATATGAATGTAAAAATTGCCACAATATTTCTGAATGTTATTTCATATCTAAAAGGTCAAACTTATCTAAAATGTCTTAGTGTTTCTGAGAATCTTATAGAATGCTCAAGAATTTCTAGGATATTTTTAATTTTCGAAGAAATACTGGAATAATAAAAATAATGACTTATAAATCTGCACAATGAAAAAATGTTCCAAAATGTTTTAGAATATTCTTGGATTTACTAGGAAAATTAAATTATCCCTTTAGTGGGAATATGTTTCGATTATGGTAATGATTTATGCATACTTCCTTGATTCCAGATATGGCAGTCATTATTGTTTTGGAAATTCCTTAGTCTGATTCAATCAAAGGTATTAAACAATGTAACACACTATAAATTTAAGTGAAAAAGCGAGTGTTAAAATTAGTTGTGTTAAATATATTATTAAATAGTTTCAATAATATGATTCATTTTTTAATTTCAAAAGAACATTTTTCCATTGGTGAATCAAGGTTGAATATTAATTGATTCAATCGTTGTTTCTGCTTTTCGTCAAATATTTCAAATGAAACAAAAGCTTTACATTTAAGATTAAAAATAGGATTTATATTATATTAGCTACACCCCTACTGCATTGGTATTTCATTTTAAGATATCTGTTTCATTTAAAATAAGCATTTATGGACAACATAAATAAAACAAAAGTACACGTTTTAAAATACTGAATAAGTAATTTTCAGATTTTATTTCTGTTATTAGCTCTTCCTAGAATTTGAAAAAAAAATAGTATATTAATCATCGGGGGTAATAAGATGTAGTTTATGAATAATTGCCTTAAATAAATTTTTTATTCAAATAAAAATAACTTTTTATTATTATACTAATCAGATATTCTAATACTTTTTAAAAAAACATTTTGCTTTATATTTGATTGAAACTATATCAGAGAAATAATCTATGCAATGTTGGACTTCTTATTTGTTTTGATGTAGGATTATTTATTCATAAAAGAGAAAAGCCTTTTAATTTTTAAAATATCAACTGATTATAAAAAAATGTCTTTCAAAATCATACCATTCATTGGATAATATTCGAAAAATGAGTTTTCATTCAATTCCATAGTTAATATATATTCTAATGTCTAATGTATAGACTCAAGTTGCTGCACGAATAACTGAAGCTGCTGTGGTTATTTAAAATATTAAATTGGTTTGAATGCATTTTGATTACATATTTCTCATTTACTGTAACCATTCTGTGTGAAATGTTTTAATTTGTTTGTAACGAAGGTAACATATGGAAATTATCATTTATTTGGTTACATTTTCATCGTTTGAGAATATCCATCCATCCAAAATGACTCGGGGAAATTTTTACTGGGATAGGGAGAGCTGCTGTAAATAAAAATTTAAAAGAAAATATAAAATAAAAAGAATCCATTTGCAATGCGAGAAAAAATATTTAAATATCAAAAAATATAAGAAAAATTTTAATTTATAAATTAATTTCACTAAAATATGGTACTTGGTGTTTATGTAAATAAAAAGATTTGTAAAAAATTGAGAATAATTCTTCCTAGAAAATTACTATAGGATTTTAAGTTGCTCATGAAATTTCCTTCCAAGAAATCTTTTTTATAATTTAACTCAAAATCGGAAAAGGTATCTTTATATACTTCATATCCGGTTTCTTATTAATGATAAACTTTTCATAAATATATGATTAATTCAGTGCACCTACAAGGAGAAAATTTATTTTTCTTAGTCTAATTTACTTTGAAATTTGAATGTCGTTAACTTAGTGATACTTTAGTATTTTTGTAATTTTAAACAATACTATATTATTTTTCATAATTTTACTATTGTTAAAAACTTTGTGCATGAATATAAGCATCCACATTGTAAATAGCATAAGAAAAATTCCTTTCTTAAAGTATCTCATAGCTGGAGAGAAAATAGAAATTTCTTTAATTAATTAATTTTTTTCAACACTATCAAGTATTGATCATTTGAGATGAAACCTTATTTTCAAAAGTATCGTATAAAACAAAATAAAGGTAATTGTTCTCGATTTATTTGCTGATAACAGGTATTTATACATAGTAGATTGTTTTAGAGTATTTGGAATATAAGGTAAGTAATGTTCATAGTTTATGTTATGTGGAGGTAAGTTTCTATTTTTTGTACTGTATGCATATGTTGTGAATAGGTAAGTGTTCTCAGTTAGTTCGCTAACAACTAGGTATATATGTATAGTGAATACTTATAATGTATCTGTAATTAAGTTAGATGGTAAGTAAGTTTATATAGCTGTTTTATGCTGGTAAGTTTGTCTATGTTTTTATACTACATGCAGAGTACTAATAGTGTGTAGTTTAAACTCAGTTTCAAAAGTGAAATAATTTTACTCTCCAGCTTATGAGTACTTTAAGTGTGTTTTTGAATTTATGAGTTTATGTAAAAATGTTTTTCACAAGTAATTCAGAAAATAAAAACAGTTTTAAAAAAATATCATTATTGACGATAGAAAATGTGTCAGATATATGTATGTTAGACCATCATCATATAAAAGCAAATTGATATTTCTGTGTTGGAAATCTCATCCGATGAAAGAGGAGAACTGTTGCTAAGCATGAAATCTGAGCCTAGACAAAAATTTCCTTTCTAATCAATTATTTTATAATGATATTTCGGTTAATAAGGTGCAAACTTATCCCATGCTATATTAATGAAATCTAAGTTATTTACGTAGATTATACATTACATAATAATGATATAAATTTAATCTGATAGTATATAATAGTTATTTTAGCATTTCTTTTAATTATTGTTCAAAACACTGATTATTCTATGCTGTATTAAGAAAGTCTGGTTTATTTTTGTAGATAAAACAGTAATTATAGAGATACAGGAAAGTTGCGTATTATAGGTTTTAGATATTTAATATTATATTTTTTGACCTTCTTTTTGATATGAAGATGTCCTATTAGAAAATATTTCCCGTATATATTGAATTAAATTTAGGAATAACATCCAATATTAACAATGTCAATGTTTAATTACCTGAAATATGTTAGTGAAAATAAACCACAATGAATTTTCAACACAATAAGAGAAGTTACATCATTTGTACAATAAAACATTGGGTTTTTAATATTAATTTCGCCACATTTTCTTAAGTAAAAAATATTAACCATTCGTGTTTTATTGTATTCAAATTGTGTAACTTTTAGAATTTAACTGTACTTTAATTTCTTAATTCAACTCGTGAACAACGACGCATATTTTCTTGTTCGGATCTTACATGCTGTTGTAAAAAGTGGAGTGCTGATGTGTTCAAAACATTTCTATAATACACAAATTCAACATGCTTTTATCAAATATAAACTATAAAAACGAACCTATAGAAACCAAAATATGAAAGTAAACTAAGTAATATCCGCTATAAAATTGTAGATAATTAACCAAAAAGTCATTTTTATTTTCACTTTTTTTGCTATTAATTCATTAGATTATTTTGCTTTTGCAATTCTACTCTAGAGGAAGCTAAATATGATTGAGAAGATAAGAAATTATTTTAAGTGAAAGCCTCACAGTGTCAAACCTTTATTTTTGGTTCATGACATATGCTTTTTTTTATTTTGAGGAATTAATAGTTGTATTTGTAGACCTTAAAATATTATTTAAAAAAGATTGATATCGGTGATATTTTCAATGTTTCTCCCGATACCATCTTTCTTAAATTCCCAAGAAAATAATTTGAGATCCTGTTTTTAATCTCAAATAACACAGAGAATTTCCTATCATTGGTTTCTAAATCGGTCTATATGAATGAAATCTTTATTGTATTTGTCCTTAAAAAATTGATCCTAGTTTAAAACGAGAAGATTTGCATGGAAGGAAAGAAAATGTTTATCAAAATATCAGAACCCCAATAACTTCAAAGCTATCGTTTATTTTAAATTTTTGATTGCAACGTTTGTAATTAATTGAAGAGATAATTGGCACCAATTTGTGAACTGAGTAGAAAATAAATAATGTCGCAATCTCATTTAAGGGATGCAGCATTCAATTGAAGAACTCTTCATGTTCCAAAAATAAAACCTGAAGTATGTTTCTTCTAAAATTTCATCTATGCAAACTACTGAGAGTAGAAAATATATTTACAGCTTCAGATTTCTGTTCCTTGAATATTCCTAAAATGTAATATTTTTAAGAAAAAAGTATATATACTATTTTTTATTTTTTAAAAAATATTACACTCTCTGAGCTTTCTTATTCTGTTTTTCATTTACTTTCCAAATATATTGTGTATCAGAAGTCCATTTTATGAATGAATGGAAATAATCCAGAATTCAATTCAGTAGATCTTCTATTATTCAAATCAATTAGGACTGTACATCATTCAGATTACAAAAATTTGCTTAATTAAATTTTACCTTTTCTTTGGCTTTTCTGTTTTCTCATTTTCCCCCCTTCTTCAGTCTGATTTATTTTCCTGAAATTCTGAAATCGATTTGGATAGATGAAGATCGGATGATTAGACTTTTAAAATTAAAGGTGATTTCATACAATCTACATCTCATATCCTTGTTTGTTAAGTAAACAGTGAGTTATAATCTTCAATTTGTGATTCATAATAAAAAAATAAAAAAAAACATTGATTTTAAAATTGTCTAATGCATTAAATTATCTTTTCTAGACACAAGTTTCAATTCAAAAAAATTATGAAATCAGTTCTGCAAATATTATGCTTTAACCTAAATTTGCCAGAAAACAGAATACAGTAGGTATATCTCTTATGTTTTAATAAATAATATAAACTGAACCCTGTTTTTAATTTGAAGTGCAAAGTCATTTGAAGTATTTAACTAGGGAAAATAAATTTTTTGGAACAATAATTGAATCAATTTCTGAATTTGTTTTATTTCATATTTCATCTGATGTATTCAATTAATTTTTTGAGCTTTGATTTCCATTGGGAAGATTCTTTTACCATTTAAAATACTGCTAAATTGTAATATAGATTAAAATACTGAAAATATTTAATATTCTACATAATGCAATTCAATCATTAACTCTCTCACTTTTATATATTGAGTTTAATATATTTTTCACAGAAATTAATAGTGTGTAAGACGTTTCATACTCTACCTTAATCCGTACCTGTGAATTTCTAAAATAATGACTATTCCATAAGGAAATCAAGGAAGAACATCATATCGCAATAGAAACTATATTTCCATTAAAAGGACAATTTATTTTCCCAAGAGTAAATTCTAAGACATCCTCCAATATTCTAGATTTTTTCATTGTACAGAACTCTGGTGTGAAAGGTTGCAAACCCAGTACTTCCTTTGAAAATTCAATACCCCCAAAAACATTCTTGAGCATTCTATAAAATTCTCATGAACACTAAGACATTTTTGATCAGTTAGACATTTAAGATATCAAATAATATTCAGCAATGCTCTAGAGCGATTTGTACATATCATATGTAATATATTCTTAGACTCTATAAAAGTTTCCTATTGAACTAATTTACTTATTTGTCATAAATTTTTCCAGACCTACTGTACTTCTAATTCAAAATTTTACACAAAATGACGTTTTTAATGCAGTCCTGTGTAATCATGGGATTTTTTTTTCTTAAGTAATATATTTGCAATCAGACAAATTATGTTAACTTTTTATCTGTATTAATTTTATAAAATTTTTATGGATAATATTTAAGCAATTATATAATTTTTTAATTTTCTGCTTATGACATGAAAATACACTATTTTTTTTAAATAATAGCTAAAAGTTTAAACGTGTATGTTTCACAGATGTTTTTTTTCTTTTCTATATGAATAAACCTATTCTTTGTTGACAAAGTTGTTTTAACCTATTGACAAACTTATATGCTCTTTGTATTATAATTGTATATAAAGGTTTTAATCTTAATATAATATATTAATATTTCAAATTTCATTAGTGTCTTAAAGAACCATCTTATAATCATCTTTTTTAAGAGCACTTGATTTAATTAATTATATTTAACTTCTAAAATTTATATTATTAAAAGCTTTTATACTATATAAATTATTATATATACATACATAGATTTATCTATGGGTTTTAATATACACAGCTGGAAAAAAGTAGGACTCTAGGGTTTTTTTAAATAAGAGAAGATCTTTTAATTTTTACAAAATAATTTCAATGTAACACATTTAAAAAAGTATTTACAATCAGATAAATATATCTGTAACATGAAATAAAAAAATTAGATGCTTATTACAATTAAAAAATAATTTCATTCACATCCTACTGTTAAAAAAAAGTGGAAGGACAGTTCTGAATAAGGAAAATAAAAGTCTTAATAATAAAGAATTCTTCTATCATTTGCTTAAATTAGTTCAAAGATTCTATTTGCCATTGAATCATATAAGTTTTGAATTTCGTTTCGACAAAAATTGTCTGCAACTTAATTAAAAGCATCTCGAAGTTCGATCAAAGATTCAAATTGCTTGCCTCTGTCGTAAACACGCCAAACAATCACAACTGACTATATATTTTTAACAATATTGAGAAGAGTATTTTTAGCACGCTATAGCAACACCCGAACATTATTTGTATCAAACTAATATTTAACAGTATTGCCTATGTGGATTGGTGCTCCATATTGGTCCTCCATATCCCAACTTTCTCATCCTAGATCAGTGCCATAGGGAAGAAACTCTAAATTTAAAATTTGATAATAATCTATATGTTTCTGCCTTTCATTTAAAAACATTAGATTGCCATTTCCAACTTAGGCAACTGATATCCAAAGCTTTAAACTACCTCCTCCTACCTGTCTGGAAGAATAAGTTTCTTCTTGTGTACCCAGACAATTCCAATAATATGACAACCGTCTGAGTCATCTAAATTGAGTTCCCCCCCTCTCCCCATCAGAAAAAAATAACTGAAGTTCATTCCGAATTCCAAGGCATGTGTTCCTTGACCCACTATGCTCTGTGCTCAATGTGCCTTTCGTTACATTTAAGATAAGGCTTTCCTTACTTGAATATTATAGTATTCGATCTTTTTATGTAGTCATTAAGTGTTCTGGTTGCCTCAGTGATTCCAAATGGGTTTTGTGCTTTTCCAATGTTTCCACCCATTTTTTTTTTTTTAAATAGTTGATAAAAGATTTTTTTTATTACATATGTCAATCTTTTAGGTCTACCAATCTTTGCTTTTCTCTGACTTTTTAGATGTTTCAAGAAGTTAGAAACAGCATTTGGACTTATGTGTAGGTGCTTTGCAATTGCTCTTAAACTTTTGCCCACATCTTTACATGCCACAATTTGACTTTTTTGAAATTTTCTGAAGGGTTTCCACCTAGGCATTTTAACTGTACAAAAATTGAGGAATTTTTTAAACTTATTAAACAGCCACAGAATCCGAAAGGAGAATATTTTTGCAAGTGTCTTTCTACTTTTTTCACACTGAAATTCCGTAAGTACTATTTTATAATATTTTATTAGTGGTAAATAAAACTCATTCATTGAAAATAAAAGAAAAATTAGTTTAATAAAGTAAAAAAAGAAAAATTACATTAATTGCACTAAAATTTAAAGCATAATTAAAAAAATATGAATGTTCTTCCACTTTTTTCCAGCAGTGTATAACTTCATTCAAATGTTATATTTTCTTCACACGAATAACTTTTCTTGGGTTATAAAAAAGAAAACATTTCATTTTCATTTAAATCTGAATTTTGATGCATTTCCCTCCTTAGATTAGAATTAAGATATGTGGTTCCAAAAGAACCTAACATTGCGACCGTAAGTCTATTGTACTATACTACTCAGAAAGCCCTGTTTGAAGAGACGAGTGGCTGAAGCAAAGTTCAGCAGACATTTTACAGAAATTTTTTAAATCCTAGGTTAAATCGAGTGCTGATCCACGTGTTCAAATTTATGTGCAGAAAAAGTTTCACATTCACATAAGATGTGTATTGAAGTTTCTTCCATATAATGACAATCTCTACAAGTGGGATCATCTGAAACTCCCATTATGGTGAGATGTCTTTTAAGGTGGCTGTGTCATATAAGTATTCCCATTGATTTATTTAGACAGCTTCTATTGAACTTTATTTTTGCCTTTTACTAGGGCATGTTCTATTTAATAGCCTTGCTTGTTTTTGATCATTGGCATTGTACCAGTTCATAAACTGTCATTTTCTGAAGAGATCAAAAACGTTCTTTCCTATCAATTCTTTTGAAATATCTAGCACTGTTCAGGACCAAAAAAGTCGGTTGTTGATCCAGTCCTTGCCAACTCGTCAGCTAATTCATTGCCAAAAACGCCAGAGTGTTCAGGAACCCACATTAAAATAATGGGGTTACTTATTAGCCAATCTACACAGAGTGAGATATTATTTCCAGACAAGAACAGAAATTACAGTAGACTTCTGTAAAGATAGTAATGCCGCTTGACTGTCAGATCAGATAATTATTCTTTCCTGTTCTGTCCAAGCATATTCTATTGCAAATAAGAATGGCAAAGACTTCTGCTTGGAATACAGTTGTATGATTACCCAAAAGGAATGATAACTTCGTACTATCAGCTGGACAACAAATACCAGCCCCAGTTCTGGAATTCATTTTTGAGCCATCAGTATTCCAGTAAATAAGTTTTCACTGATGGTAACATTATTCTAATCTTCTCTCGTGGGGAAATTTGATTGTATAAGGCTAATCATAAGCATATTTAACAATTGCGTAATCAGTAGGCATACTTATAAAAAAATGACTACTTTCATCAGCATTGAAGTTCCCCCAAGACAAAAATCTAGAGTATTCTTTCCACTGACCTGTATTTTTAAGCCTCTTTATGCTTATTGCTTCTGCTTCAAAACGCATATAAAGAGGATGCATACCAAGCAAAAGCTCCAGTGTAGATGTGAGAATAGTTCTAATACATTCAGAGATAGCTACACCAAGCATCCTTTGAAGTTATGTTAATTCTGCCTTAACAGTTTCACTTTTGATTTTTGGTCACCGGACCACTGAGCCATAGGTAATAATGGGACAAATGATGATAGTGTAAATCCAGTGAATAACTTTGGGATTTAAGCTCTAAGTTCTTCCAAATGCATTTCTACATGACCAGAAAGCTGTTTTGCTCTTTCAGTACAAAAGTTGAAGTGTTTGTTCCAACTTAGTTCATGTCAAAAAGTATACTTCTAAGAATTTAACTTCCTTGGAGCATGTTAATTCTTGACCAAAAAAGTTATCTTTTTCAGATTTAAAATTCTTTTTCTTTGTGAAGGCAACTATCATGGTTGTTTGAGGATTCACAGGAAGGCCTTCTTTTTACACCAAGTCTAAACTTGTTTGAGGGTGTTGGGCATGATGTTAGAGATTGTTTCACCAAACTTACTTCTGGCGATTATAACTAAATCATCAGCATACCATATGATAGTTATGCCTGGTTTTTTTAATACCTCTAAAAGGGAATCTACAACACAACATCATAGGATTGGTGGAAGAACCCCTCCCTGTGGACAACCGAGAAATCTGTTATTGAGCAGATTCTTTTATCCTAGAACAGATTGTGTCATTAATTCCCTTTCTAGCAAAAGATTGTAAAATGGTACCTTTTCAAAGGCACCTTCAGAATAAGAAAACAGCTAAAGCAAGTTCCTTAGCCTTAAAGTTCTCCAAAATGTAGGATAGATAGTAGATCGCACTATCAGTGGATCTGCCAGGTTGATATGCATGTTGAGAGTCAGAAAGTGGTTTTTCCACTAAGTAAACTTCTCTAATATATCTGTATCAGCTTTTCAATTGCCTTTAGAAGAAAAGATGTTACGCTGATAGGTCAAAAGATTTAGCTTCGTAGTAATTATTTTTCCCTATTTTTTTTTAGGAATAAAAATTACTTTTGTATGCCTCCAGGCAATAATTATATGGCCAAAGGTTATACTTGCCCTAAAAGTTTTACAGATAATTGGAGCAATGCACTGGACTCCTTCAAAAACAGAGCTGGTACAATTCCATCCGTTTTTGGTGATTTAAAAGGTTTAAAGAACATTATTGTCCATTTTGTTTAATCATAAGTTATAATTTTTTTGGCAACAACCCATTTACTTCTATTACATTTTGATGTAGAGAGTGTAACCATTTATTTCGTTGGAACCTGGAAAGTGAACTCTGAACAGTTCAGTCAGGTTCTCTCTCCCAGATTCTGAAAATTTACCATTCAGTAGTTTAAGAGTGCTTAGACAGCAGTTCCTGTTTTTAGACATTATTTTAACAAGTCTTGCAGTAGCAGACACAGTTTTAATGTCAGTGCAAAAATTTTGTAAAAAATTCTTTATAGAATTCCTAATAGCTTTATTATATGTGATATATACCAGTTTATATTTCTGTCACTCACCAATCTTTTTAGCTCTATTAAAGAGCTTTATACATTGTCCTCGTAATTTACTTAACTCTTTAGACCACCAAGAAACTAACCTTGGCAAGCAAGTATTGCTGACATCACAATTTTGATAGTATGCTTGGATATAAATATGTTGCATGATCAACGGCCTACTCCAAATCTGCTACCCAAGTCTTATTAAAGTCACCTTTCTTGATCAGAACTTCTAGATCTTTTTTGTAGGAACTACAGTTGGTATTTTTTGGTTCCTACCTACCACCTCTAGTCTGTTTGTTCCTAAAATAGAAAAGCTAATGTATTGGTGGTTATATAAGCTTATTTCATCAGACACTTTCTAACACACATACTGTTACATAAAGTGATGTCAATGACTTCTCTTCTATTTATAGTAATAAAGGTAGGTTCGTTACCTTTATTAAGGATAAATAGATTATTAAGGATTACCTTAATTAATACAAAATGTATTCTAGAAGAACCTTGTCACGTCTGTTGCAATCATTACTTCCCCACATAGTGTGGTGAGCATTTGTTTCACATCCTATGATGAGTTTCTTACTCAAATTGTTATAATCCAAAAAACTATTAATTTGCACATTAAATGTATCTTAATTTTCAAAGGAAAGATGAAGACATAAAGATGATTTCATCGTTGATTCCTTGCAATAAACAAGATACTTTTACAGCAACATTATTCCCATTTAGGTAATTACCAGAATGAGGGCATTTAATTTGTTGTGCTAATAAGCAATACATACTCTCTTGGTCTCAAACAACATTTTTCGTAAAATATGTTAAAACCCTGAACATGTAGGCCCAAAACAAAACCATTACAAGTCCATGGTTCTTGAATTAAAACAATATCAACCTTACCTCGTCATTTTCTTGCTAAGAAAGATGAAGCTGATTGAAGGTTGATCTGTGCTACTTTGATTATACTTATCACTGTTGCATCCAAAGAAGCTAAGAAGAAGCATTGCTTCCCAAGTCTCCATAAGTAGGGGACTTACTTACTTGAGTTTCCTGCAAAACCTTTTCTATCTCACTCTCAGATATAGGAGAACTAAGTTGTAGGCTTATATCAGAACCAGAATCTAAATCCAGTTTTTCAATGTTAGGTAATTCACTTTCCTTACATGAAGTAGTAAGGATTAACTTACTTGAGAGGAAGTTGCACCTTCTTGCACAGCTTATATTTCTTCAATTCTCTTTACATCTTTCTGGTTTGAGTCCCAGAGAATTTTGAAGGTTTCCCAATCCTCCAAACCAGTGTAGGCACCATATTTTGCCTTGTTAATGGCTTCTGAAGCTTCAATATCAACCTTGAAGATCCATCTAGTAAAATATGTCTCAACATATTTTTGCAGAGCGTGCCATTATAAAGACTTCAACTCTGGGTTGAGTCTGTTAAGCCATTTCAGAAAGACTGCAGGATCCTTGGTGTGAGTATCCTTTGTCTTGAAGGCCAACCTTTACCCGTTTAGGAAGATCATAGGGATCCAGAACTTAAAAGTCCCTCACCACCAAATAGAGTCTTGTTATCTAAGGATTATCTAAGGATTTTTTTAATCCATTCCACAGTTTCACGATCATCACATAGGAGAATTAGTGCCCACACACTAAGCTGAAGCCACAAATCCTAGGCAGGTGATTTCCTATAGGGACCTCATCTGTTATTGTAAGAATCTCCAGCTGTATGGTGTCAACGTCCTCCTTGTTGAGTTTGATGGTTGGAAATCCATCCTTTACAATGGCTGTTTTATGGCATTTAATAGCCTGAGCAAAAATCCTAGGTAGATGATCATCAATGGGCTTCTTGGTAGCTGTGTTACTCGGAGAAGGGGATGATACCTCAGACCTATGTCTTTTGGTGCCACCCACCATCTGAGCATTTCTCTACCCACTCCCTTGCGAACCTTTAGATTGCGCCTTTGTGTTTTTATGAGGACTACTTGCTCTCCAACTGTGGTGCCTGTGTGCTTCCTTGTGCCAACTCCTCTTCCTCCAGCATCAAGATTACCAGTGCCCTCCTTCGTGCTGGGATTCTAATCCTTAGGAACCATTTTGACGGCTGATTGGATAACAGCAGGAGGTGCGTCTAATCCTTTTTCATTATTTTATTTTTTTCTTAGTCCCCATTGAGTGACCTGGGAGGAAATATAAGGTCATACCTGTATAGCCTCCCTGTATAGGTGAGAGGTAAACATACAACGAGGTTTTGCCTGGTTCCTCGAGGGGCCTGTTAGCAACACTATTACCCTGGTGCCATTCATCCCTTGGCATGGAGCCTGACACCTTGGATTGGGTAATCTTTCTGTATTAGAGTCAGGTGTATACGCACAGTCTTTTCGCCATGAGTGACCCTACCAGCAACCTAAACTAAGTTTAAAGTTCCAGAGGTACATCACCTGTACTACCTATGTACACCCTCACATCACTTTGAGGTTACAAAATAGGATTTCGTGACGGATTTCCCTCCTTAAATATTACATAACAAAACCTTACCAACCAGTTACTCCTTGGAAGGTAATTTCCATAATCAATATGCCTAGTTGCCAGCCAAATAGCAAGTACATTTGTCTTCGGTTCAACAATTTCTGAATTTGTATTCCATCATTGGTTTTGGATGTTTGTACTGGTTCATGGTCAACTTTACGCTGTATATCCAGGTCTAATGTAGCCTTTGTATGAGAAAACTTTCATTGAAATACGAACATAACAAATGACATTGTGGATATTATAATACCATTCTCAACTACCTTAACACCTCAGGACATGAGGATGATCATTACAAAATGTTAAAATTCAGCAGTGTTCATTTTAATTATTATTTAATTCCTTTCAGAATATATAGTTATTATCTTTACTTGACAGATTTTCTTAAAGAGTTATGAAAAGAAGGGTTTCTCATTTAGGTAGAGAACTTCATTCTGTGCATTCAACTCGTTATTCTTAATGTTGCACAATTTTCTGAAGCATTAAGTAAGTAATTTTGTATCACTAACAAAATCACAATGAAAAACTTGATAAAATAATTTCAAATAATTCTGTGATATGTATTGTAATCATTTTGTATTTTTAAAGTACCTTGATTCCTACAGGTGGTGAGAATATTAAAAAAATGTCAAGCATGTCAGGAGTAATGGGAAAAAATGTAATTTTTTGTAATAAAAAAATTGCTTAAACCTTTAATACTTTCCAGCAAATTTTATAAGATTACTAAGTAGGAAAATACTTTGTTGTGGCTGTCAAACGGTTAACCTGTACTAGCCTTTACACTTATCAACAATAAGTAAGTTTGATTTTCGATACTGTTTTTCATGATAGGTGATTTTCCGAATCCGTTTAAATTGCTTTCCCTTGACTAATTCACCTTCTTGTGCAAAAATCAATTATAATAAATAATTTAAGAAAAAATCAAAATGAAACTCACTTGATAGGGATATCTATGTAGTTAGGTGTAGGAAATTTCTGATGAGAAGCAATTAATTGAATGTACCATCACAGCAGCCAGCATTGTTGAAGAAATTAACTAGCTTCATTTGAGTGTGTTTTACTAAGTATATATTTTAATTAATTATTAATTTTAAAAAAAATTATTCATCTTTGAATAATATAGTTAGGAATAATTGATATATAATGCATACGAATACATTTTACGGTTGTCAAAAGATTAAACAGTAATCTAATATCTGTAAGAATTTGAATAAAATTTTCAGAATTTGTTTAATAAATTTATCCAAAGAATTATTGGTTATCAGAGAATTGCGAAGGAATTAAACTTTAGAAAATGTGATTTGTAGTTTCCGTAGAAAATCAATAATTAATTATGAAATTAAAAGTGTTTTACTTAGGAATAAACAGGTATCAGGTTTATTTGTTATATATTAAGAAATGGTGTAACTTATATGCAGCCTTTTTTAATATTAGACTTCTTTTTTGGAAAGGATTTTAAAAGTTGTGAAACTAAGGAATGTTAAGTACTTAAAAGCCTCAAGGCTAATAACAATTCCATTTTTATTTAAATATTTACAGCTTTATGTATTAAATATTTTATATATTCATATTTGTGCAAAACTAGAAAATTTTAAACATTATTAAAATTTATTTGCACAAACTCCCATTCAATATAAAATTATCCTGTCCTTTTTTAAGTAATTCATATTGTGCTTCACTTGAGAAAAATCTTCAAGTAGTAATAATTAAATGTCAGAATTCTAGAAACACTTAAAATAAAAATAAAATAACAGCTTTAAACTCAAAAAATATCAAAACTTTTAACGTTTGAAAAATTAATCTTTTAACTTTATGAATTATTTACTAAAACAAGTTCTACCTAAACTACTCTATTTACACAAGTCAATTTCAATACCTTTTAGAAAATTAATTTACAGGATTATATTTATTCAATGATTTTTCTTAAATTGCTTTCATTAAATATCATTGACCTCTAATTCTTAATATGTGCATTTGCTTTTTGATATGATTTTCTAGTTCACTTATTTTTATATAATTAGTAATTATTTTAAAATAAATCAAAATGTCATAAACGACACTGGAAAAAATGTGCTCCAATGTCATTACACTCGGATTAGGTTTGAGTGTTATTCGTTTAATATTACTTTAATTCAAATTTGCTTTTTAAATAAAACATTCCTTATTTTAGGTTTGGTTTGATCTAAAGACATGTAATTTTAAAAATTTCAATATATAAAATTGTACTTCTTATCAAAATATTTTGATTGCCAAAAGTTTATTTAATAATACATCAGTTTCATATCCATAATTTTTCATTATGGATATGAAACTGATGTATTATTAAATAAACTTTTGGCAATCAAAATATTTTGATAAGAATTTTTTAAAGATATATGACAGAAATAAGAGACTATATTTTAAGTGACATTTTTCAATCTGCAGAAGATTTTTGAAGAACATAATAAGGAAAAAGTATCAATTACATCAGTCTTTCCAAACATGTGTATAATTTTGAAAATTATCACTTTTTACAGTATTTATTGATATTTCTGTTGCTAAATTGTAAAATGTGTGGAAGAAACACATTGGATTCAAACAGGTGTGATTCTGAATCCATTTACAAATTTTATCAGCCGGCTTTCACTTTTTTTTTCACATAAATTTTTCTTGGAGCAACAATTATTGTCAAAAACATTAATTTATAAAAGATATCAAAATATTATCTTCATTATAACAAAATTGAATATTGCAATGTGCCTAGTATCGAAAAAAAAGGGCATATCATTGATTTAATATAATAAATCTATTATGGCAGCAACGATTACAAATGCATTTGAATTTTTTTCAATTGTTTTAAATTTTAAATATCACTTATGATTCTTTAAAAACAGTTCAATGTTTAATTATTTAAACATTTTTAAAAAAAAATTATTTTATTTTATAATTAATGGGCATTGTTTTGTCTTCTTAAAATATTTCATTGAATTTTTAAAATGCAGAAGTAAATGAATGTGAGCTTAATGAAACAAGGTATAAAAAAAAATCTGGTTTTTCAAAAAATTCTAAGATGTTAAATGTGTACTGATTTCTTTATGTTATGTTTTCATTTTCAGTGATATAATATATAATGTTTTCCTAAATTATATTTTGCTATGAATGTTATACTACATAAAATTCTAACACCACTTGCAATATGAAGTGTAAATAAGAGTTTCCTTCAGATTGAGTAAAGTGATATAGAGAATCTTATTCATATTTTTATTGTTTTGAAATTATATTGTTCTTAATGAGTTAAGTTATTATGGTAAAAATTCATGCTAATAAATATAATTCATCGCTTTTGTTGAACTCAACTGCAGTTTTGTATTATTAGAAAAGATTTATTTTATATCTGCTCATAAACATGCTTTTGCATGTCAACATCCACAACATATTACCAGTTCATTTTTAAAATTTTCATTAAATTTCTTGCAATAACTGCATGTTATTTTATGCTCTCAATGACTTTGAAAAATTAATATTGAAAATATATCATGAAAAGTTTAATATTTAGAGGAACATCATTTTTGTTTGATAATAAAATTTAGTTCAAACTAAGAGTAATGTTAAAACATTTGTCATAAGTATATTAAATATTTTCCTTATCAAAGCTACAAAATCCTTTGATTGAAAATTTTAAGTGTTGCATAAATGCATGTAACTTGAGTTCTATAAAATCTCATTTTGAACGATGAGATTAACATTTAATTATGAATGTTTTCATTTTAGTTCATAAGTGGTTTTAAATTGACTGCTTCAACAAATGTGTGTTAAATACTTAAAAGAAACATGTTTATTATTCAAATAATCATGTGTTTCTAAATATCATAAAAATTTCTTAGACCTTTAAACATTGAAATTGCAGATTTTGAATAAAAATTGCTGTAGCTGTCATCACTTATGGAATCAATCATGAAGTGCTTTGTTTATGTAATGTAAATTCAAGTTGTTACTTCATAGGTGAATTTTCAGCAATGTCTTTAACATAAAAGCTCTATCTAGTGTGCGAAACATTTGAATTATGTATGTATGACTTTTAACTGTAGCTACAAAATCCTTTGATGTATGACTTTGTATGTATGTATGACTTTCCCATGTATCTATGTCTTTTAACTGTAATATTGCAGGTGTCTGCTGATCTGATAGTTTGTAATTAATAAATAGATTTAGGTATGACTTCAACTGAATAAATTGCAATGACTACCCTTAATTTTGCATGACCATCCATGATTAATGAAAAAAAAAATAAATAAATAAAAAAATAAAAAATAAAAAAATTGTGAAATCTCCATTCTAAAATTACAATACCTCTTTGGTAGGTTTTGAAAAAGTATTTTTTTTTTTTTTTATATTATTTCTAAATAGTGTGCTTAATTTTATAATTTAAACCTTATTGTTAACTATTTTAAATTGTGCATCATATTTGAATTTGTTTTCTTGTTATATTGTTCTTGTATAAGTAGATTTAAAAAAAAATTGTTTTATGTAAATAAATGTATATATTTAAAATATAAATGCATATATAAATATTAAATGCTTCTATTGTGTTTTGGTAATGTAAAAAGAAATTGTAGCAATTATTATTAAATTCATAATTACTATCAAACACACAGACACTAATTTTTAACCATCAAGTACAAATTCTAAATATTCTTTCTTCAATTATGTATCTAAAATACTTTTATTATTGGTAGAAATTTGAGTAAAAGAAACTTTTGTTGAGCATCATGATTTGGTTTACATCAAAAGAATGAAGAGTGATAATGGAACACTGGATTTTAATGCAACAAATACAAATTGTATATTTAAAGTAAAACAATTTTATCATTTAAATGAATTATAGCATTAATATTCTACAATTTAATTATAAATGCTTTTTACATAAATTGGTAATACTTTTCTTTCAACAGCAGCTTACGAATGTGTGATTGTTTTGAATCACTTAAAAACATTAGTCTATTTTTAATTATTCATAATGAGAAGAATGTGATAACTGAGTGGTTATTTATCAAATGCTTAAAGTGATTTTCTAATTAAATTTACATTATGACTTGATTGCACAACATGGTTTCTATTTTATTAAAAGAATCGTCCATTGAGAATTTCATCTTTTGTTGCCCACCCAATATGTGTTTGGCTTTCAGATCTATGTTATGTTCGAAGTAAGTCCACCTTTCTATGCTTCAACAAATATTTTTATCGATACCATATTTAAGGGTAGAAAATTATAGTTTTTCAGTAGTTATTGTTAACTCTCACTGTTAATATGAGTAGCACTCATTAACTGAAAGTTTTAATACAAGACATATTAGCTGTATTGAAGTTTTCATTAATAAAACCGCTTTTAGTCCATGCATGGAGAAAATGTACGAGGAATAATTCTAACTGCAAAAAATCATATGCGCTTGTGAAACATCAAGCGACCGTACCCACTTTGTCTTCCAAAACAAGCAGTACTTCCATATTAGGAACACTATATCGACAAGCGTTATTTCCATTTAAATTTCACATACTAAAATAAAAAAGATCTATTAATATAAATTGCTTACTAATTCTACAATAATATGTATAATGATAGTGCTTTTTTCAAATTTTTTATTATTATTAATATGTATTTCACTAAAGAACTTTTAGGCGCATTATTCACCATACTGACTTCAAGAGAGATTTGAGTATTATAAACTAAATTTAATGCTATCAAATTATTATAATTAGAATCGTGAAAATATTAATTTTCCTTTTCTTAAGTGTTATACATAGACAAAATTTACTACCAATGTCACTTTATCTGAGGGAGAAATGGCCTCAAGCTTAAATCAAAGGAACGGCTAAACTTTTTCTAATATCTTCTAAAGCGTCACTCCATGAATCCACAACTATTTCATCGCCACTGGACCATGGACAATGGCAGAACTTTTTGACAATTACCACTTGGTATTAAAACAAAAGACATTATCTTTTTTTGTTTATATCTAACTTTCTACTTTTGCCAATTCACATTTTGATAGAAAATGAAAGCAATATTTTTGTAGGGTTAGTTTAAGGTCGTAATCGAAAAACAGCTCAAAAGGATCCCTCTGCCTTCGTTGGCCGTCAGAAACTGACGTTACCAGGAGCCACCACGAGGAGGTGAAGGACAGATGGTTCGCTATTTCCAAGAACTTGACTAACGAAACCCTGAGGAATCGAACTGTCAAGACAGAGTTTTTACTTCCCGGATAGACTCTGGGCCGTTGTCCGGGAACGTATAATGCTCAAAATTACACTTGGAAATCGCTATGGGACTGGCTCCCTGTGGGATATAGTAAGAAGAAGAATGCTTATGCAAATTTTTTTCCACGTCTGTCCATCACGTGATATTGTTCAAAGAGCTTTAAAAGGTTTGACGCGTGTGTACAGTTGTTTTTTCAAGTCAAAGTTTTACAGGAAAGATTTAATAGATGAACTTGAAATTTTTGGCATGCCTTCCCGACATCACTTAGATGATTTTATGCGTAGCCGAATTATTAGAAAGATCGAAGAAGGGCGAAAAGGATGTTGCCAGGGAGTTCGACATCGCTCACAGCGTTGTTTCACGGCCGTGGAAGTCATTTAAAACTACTGGAATGTGAAGTAGGTGGCATGGGAGAGGTGGTGTTAGAAGTACGACGCCTGCAGAAAACAGACATATCGTCCTATCAGCAAAAAGGAACAGGCGCACCACAGCTCAGCAGGTGGCAAATCAGTTTATTGCTACCTCATGAAAGCAAATCTTCTGAAAAACTGTTGCCAGGCGTTTGATGGGAGGAGGACTATACGCCCGCAGACCTGTTGCGTGTTTCCCATTGACCAGACAGCACCGTACTGCCCGTTTGCAATGGTGTTATGAGCATCGCAATTGGACTGAACAAGACTGGGCATTCGTGCTATTCTCAGATGAAAGTAGATTCAGTCTGTCATCGGATTGTAGACGCCAATCGATCTGGCGCGAGAGTGGTTCTGCTTATCGTCCAGAAAATATCCAGGAAAGGGACCGATATCCGACATGCAGTGTCATGAAGTGGACCGGCATCATGATCAGTGGCCGTACGCCCCTACATGTGGTTGCGAATGGGACTATGACGGAACAACGATACATTAATGAAGTTCTACTTCCTCATGTTCGTCTTTCCCGTTTTGCTGTCGGTGATAAATTTGTTTTTATGGACGACAACGCAACATATCGAACACTCGCTGTTCAGGGTTGTCTAGACAACGAGGGTATTCAACACCTCCTATGGGCATCACGTTCTCCAGATCTAAGCCCCATTGAAAATGTGTGGAATGCTTTGGGGAGGCAAGTTGCTGGTCGAAACTATCCTCCGACAAACAAGAACACCCTCATCCGTGCACTCACATAGGAATGGGATAAACTGCCTCAACAGCTGCTGGATAATGTTGTGCAAAGTGCGATACGACGTGTGGAATGTTGCATCACAATCCACGGTGGACATATCCCGTACTAATATCTTTCTTCAAGATGCCTGCTGACTTTTAGATTCATTGTTCCATTTTTCCATATGCAGCATCAAATGAACATTTTTTTCTTTCATATATTTCACAGCTTTAGTACTTTTCAGAACAATAAATATTCTTTATTCTAATGTGTAAACGGGGTGGCAATTATATTTTATCCTACTAGGCCTCATGTCTCGCTTAATGTTATGCTACATTGCAATTTATGATCCGTCCTTAGCAATTGTCCAGGAGTGTGTAATGGCAGTTTTACATCTATCTTCCTCTGCAATAGGTATTTGATGGTATGCTCTGAACAGATCAGTTTTGGAAAAAGTTTTGGTATCTTTTAAAATGTGATGAAAATCCTCAATTCTAGGTATTGGATATCTGTTGGACACCGTTAGAGAATTTAACTTCCTATAATCATCACATGGACGATATGAGCCATCTTTTTTTACTACCAAACGCAATGAGCTTGACCACTGTGACTTTGAAGGAAGAATTATATCATTATCTTACATGAATTTAAATTCTTCCTTAGCAATTTTTAGGTGCTTTGCGTCAAGTTGACGAGCTTTACAATGTACGGGCAGTCCTTCAGTTACCATGCATTACATGGTAACTGAAGATTGAATCGTTGGGAACTAATTCGCTTGAACTGATCGCGTGTTGGAAAAAGCTTCTGGAAGCTTAAGCGAGTACCACGCATCCGACACTGCTCGTTTGATGGTCCAGTTGGAAGGAAAAGAGCTGATCTGTTGCATCAGTGTTCGCTCATTCGAATCGAATAAAACCCAGCGCAAACTACAGCAGAATTCTCAGGTGAAGTTCCGAGAATTCGGTGCTCAGGGAATTCCTCTTGAACTCACGGAGATGAAGTAATGACGTCATGTCATGTGACGTTATAGTGCGATGCAACAATTATGAGACTTAATAATTAATATTATGTTTTGTATTAAAAATAGTTTAGAGCTCTAAGTACTTTTGTCTGATCATGTAACAAAGATTTCTGTTAAAATTCACTATCGAGATTATTCATGTTCAAATTGATTAAATTTTACCTTGAGAAATAAAAAAAAAAGCCTTTATTCATTTTTACAGCAGGTTTTTTTTTTATTTTTTTATGTGGGATTTTAATAGCTAAAGTAAATAATTTGTAATTTCAACTTAAAAATTAATAATGAATATAAACCATTATTTATTGAAACTTTATATGTTTGAAATTGGTGAAAGTTGAGAGAAAACTATACAGAAGAGAATGGTTTATCAATTATAAACAATTAAACAGGCTTCATATAGATTTTTAAGAATTAAATTTCATGAATTAAATATAAAAAATTTTCAGGAAGCATTACCATTCACATATTTTATTATATATGTAAAATGTATTATTTAATAATATAATTTTTAATAGAATATTACAATAATGTTTCTTTAATATGAAATAGAATTAAAACTTATTATAAAAAAAAAAGACAACCTAAACAACATCAACAATATAAATTTGTGACAAAAATATAAACGTTTCTTGATTATATAAAAATCAAGTTCTATTTAATTTAAATAAAAGAATAAATTATAATTACACATTGGATAAAATATATTTAATTATAAAATTAATTTTTCTTAGCATTATATCTAAATCAATTTAAAGGCATATTAAGTATAAGGAAATAAGCGCGATTTTAATTAATTTCATTTGCATAAAAATTCAATTTTTAACAGTCGATATGTTACAGATTTTCCAAATGTTTTGTAGAATATCTTTCATGATGGTGCTTATTTATGCTTATCAAAATAACTGCTATCTTTTGTGTACCATAGACATCTTTGATCTACATGATTTACAAAATTAATTAATAAGAATCTATATAATCTTTTTCTAAATTAATTAATTTTAATTTATATTAAAATTAATTAATTTAGAAAAAGATTATATAGATTCTTTAAAACATATTAAATATACTTTATCCTGTATTGATCTATTAAAAATTCCTCCTCATCGAATGAATATTCAATAAATTTATTTAAAGCCTTTTACACGAGGTAAGCACAAAAACGAGGTACGAGCTTTCTTACTCGCTGGAAAACTTAGAAGTTCTCTCGGAACGCCCATTTTGTAACATTTTCTGACGTCACTTGTTCTTCGGAGTTTTGCCTGCGTCAAATCTCCGACGAATACTTCCAAATTTGCTCCTATAGCCTTAAAAATTCTCTCAAAACGCCTATTGTGTGGCGTTTTCTGACGTCAATTGTTTTCCGGAGTTTTGCCGGCGTCAGTTCTCGGGCTTATTCTTCCAAAGTCTAAAGCGAGACTTGTCGAAGTGAAGTTCTTGCGATTCCAGCGAGCTCACTAATGATAAAGTGGTACGTCTGGATTGGATTAAGAAAGCGAGTATTGCTCAGGCCACGATGTCGTTCCTTTGAGCTGAATAAAGCGTCTTGATCGGATCGTGCAGCCCAAAGACAAACGTGAGGCCTTAATGCAAATAATAAAATATTTCTAGACTGATTTCCAATTTTAAAAGCTAAACTGCCCAAAATATTTTTTAAATTATAATTCAGTTGAAATTTTCAATTTTTACAGAGAATTTATATTAACACTTAGTGAGGTGAAAACAAAATAAGTGTTTCTCCTTTATAACATAGTATTTTAGGAAATATATCTGCAGCAAAACTGATTAAAATTTAAACTACTGGAGAAATGATTTTTTCTATTAAAAAGGGTAAAATGGAATTTATAAAGGAAAGTCTTGCTCATGGACATCAAAACAAGGAGGAAGTCTGTCAAAATTCGTCTTCTTGTGACAGTAACTGTTCACGTAATCTGGAGAATCCTTTGCCGACTCACTCTGGAGATAATTCTTTTGAGTATGTCGCTTGTCGGAAAGCATTCACAAGCTCTGGGAATCTGAAAAGACATATAATGATTTATTATAGTGAAAAACCGTTTCAATGTAAAGTTTGTGGTCCAGATTTTAATCAGCAAATACACCTTGTGAAACATCGAAAGATATACTCTTTCAGTGTCACATTTGCAGTCGAAATTTCAGCCGAAAAGGAATCCTCAGTTCCCATTTGAAGTCACACTCAGAAGAAAAATAATTTAAGTGCCAAACATGCAACAAAGCATTTGCTCGAAGTGATTCTTTATTGAATCATTTAAGAAGACATACTGGAGAAAAGCCGTATCAGTGTGGTCTTTCTTGGCAGCGATTTTTTTTTTTCAAAAAAGAAATCTTCTATATCACGAAAGAATACAATATTAAAGAAAATCTTTCAATGGGAATTATGACAGGAGAGTTACAATCAGATGACTAAAATAACGAAACGTATGAAGAAAGCACACTTTGTATAAATAACAAATGGGAAATACATTTTGCAGCCATTATTAGGGTAATTCAACATAATCATAGTCGAAGACTCAGTTTTATATCAAAGAAGAATATATAAATGATGAAACTGAATAAAAATATCGAAGCATGTTACGATAGTGAAAAAATACAGAAAATATTTTTATAAACGATAAATAATTATGATAATTGTAAATATAATGAACTAGAATTAGTGTAGCATAATTTTTATAGCAAAAATTATTGTAACAATGTAAAATATACTGCTTCGGAAGATTTCCTGATTAAGAATATAAAAATGGGTAAGAACAATGAATTATTTTTCAAATGAAATTTTCCAGATAATCTTAGCAAAATTCTCTAAGTTTATATATTTTAAAAAATTTTTTAAGATATATTCTAAATATACATTTATCTTTCATATATGAATATTGTATCAATAATTACGTTAGCGTAGTTAAATTTTATATTAACTTTCTTGATAAAAAATAGTTAAGATTGTACTCCAGAATATTAAATTATTGAGTACGAAATATAAAATTATCAAAAATGTGCAATTTGATTGATGAAAAAATGTAATTGAGATTTTACCATGCATTTTTTAAACGGGTAATACTCATTTTATGAAGCTACTTTTATATAAAACATTTATTTACATTTCATTGTTTTAAAGGTATCGAAAAAGACTTTTTAATGTTTCGTTGCTTAAGTCATAACATGTCTATTTTTTTCAAGTAAGTGGATAAAATTGTACCTGTATTTTTAATCTATATGAATTTTTATATTTTTTGTACATAACATATTTAGTTTTTTACTAAATAAAAGCATTAAAATATATATACACTTTTATGTAGTTATTTTATAACTACATAAAAGTGTAAATTTTTTCTAAATACTTTTGTTTTAGAAATTTATTTTTATCTGTAATTTTCATATCAAGTGTTCTTATACACAATTTTCTGTTGGTTCAAGTTACAAATATTATCTTTTAAGAGCTTATTTATTTTTTTCTGAGGTAATATGCTGGTAAATATTAATTATATAAACGTAAAATTGTTGTTCTATTCAGAAATCATGAAATCGCCGTTTTTCTCTTCGTAGCTTATTTTGCATTGAGTTTGGGGAAAATGTTGCGTACTGCAGTAAATTTCAAAAGTTAAACATTGTTGCATATTGGTTCACGTTTCGCGCGCGTATTGTATTATTGAATTAATTTAATGAGTGTCGACTGCAATTTATTAAAATTGAACAAATTACTAACTGATGAGTTGGAGAATTTTTCATTTAACTTGCATTTTGTGAATACTTAAAGCTTTGAATTTGAATAAAATTTAATTTAAAATGAAATTGTGTGTCTGGATTATATTGTATGCCTTAAATTTTATTTTATTCCTTTTATTCTTTAAATGAATTTTACTAACCATTTAAGAAATTTCTTTCATTTCAACAAAAATTTTCAATTTAATTTTCACAATTTTATTAAATTTTAAATTATAAAATAATTTTAATTTTTCAAACTTATTTGATTGATATTTGCTGATTTGATCAAACTCAATTAATTGAATTTAAAGATTACATCAAAATTATTTAAAAAATATGCAATATACTTAAAAAATTATGATAACACTTTTTTAATTAATTTCATAGTTTACGATAAAATATAGTACGCATGTAGAAAATTTTAAAAGAAGTAAATATTTGCAATTTAGTTTATAAATCTAAATGTTTTTAATACAAATTTTATAAAATGGGAGCAATCACAAGGGCATTTTTTGTTGTCAGTTTACAGAAATTTATATAATTTATAATTTTAAAATTCATACATAAGTACAACAATTCATCTGTTAATTATTTTTGAAAAACGAAAATATGTTCTTTGAGTTAAAGAATTGATACGGATAAAATATTTGATTAACATTTTCAAGAAAACTAAAATAACTTGAATAATATTTTTTATAGAATCTGAAATCAAATTTTACATAGTATGTAATAGAATATAGGAATATAGTATTATAAAAATAAAGTTATTGGTTTGTGTTAAATTTTCTAATGTTTATATCTATACACACACACACACATATATATGTATATATATATATATATTTATATATATATATATATATATAGAGAGAGAGAGAGAGCAGATGAGATATTACATATGGTAAATGTACTTCCATTTAAACAATACATGCTCTAATCTGTGCTTCTGAATAATAATTTTTAATGCATTTTATTCTCAACATTCTCAGCAAAGATAAATTTATTGTTTTTGGATATTGCTGTGAGTTCAGAAAATTGAACATAAAAAAGGATAGTAATATTAACCATCATATTATACGGATTGCTTACAGTTGCTGAACAGAAAGTCAAACAATTGAAAATGTTTATCAAATTTTAGTATGAAAATTCAATTATATTTATTGTGTTGTGATCTAATATTTTGGTATTCATTAATATGGTCCATCGAAACTTTAGGTTATTTCTAGATCGATTTCAAATTTTAACTTATAACTCAGTTGAAGTTTTAAAATTTTATTCAGAAATATATTATATTTAGTAGGTTTAGTAACAACATAATAAATCATTTTCAGTTACATTTTTGTATTTTATTGCGTATGTCTGCTGAAAATTTGAATAAAATTGAAAGTACTGAAAAATGATGTTTTCTAAGGAAAAGTCTAAGATCGAATTTATGGTGAAAAGTCATGTTCATGAACATTAAAACAAAGAAGTCTGTTAAAATTTGTCTTCTTGTGACACTAATAGCTCGTATAATCTGGAAGATCATTTGTTATCTCCCTCTGGAAATAATTTTTTTGAGTGTGCTGATTGTTAGAAAACATTCACAAGTTCTAGGAATCTGAAGGAACATGTGATGATTCCCACGAGTGAAAAGCCGTTTCAGTATGAAATTTGTTACCGAGCTATTAATCAGAAAACATACCTAATGATTACTCTGACGACACACTGGTGAAAAGCAATTTCACTGTAAAATTTGCAATCAATCGTTTACAACGAAGCATGTCCTTCTAAATTATTTGAAGATTCATAACAAAAAAAAAACTATCTCATTGCGAAATTTGTAAAAAATTCAGTCAAAAAAGAAACCTCAGTTCATATTTGAAGACACACTCAAGAGAAAAACAGTATAAATGTGATGTATGTAGGAACGAATTCATTTGGGAATAAAATTTACTTCATGCAGTTAAGAGCACACATTCAAGAAAAGCCTTATCAATGTGTCCATTGCTTGAAATGATTTTCTCTAAAATGTAACCTTCAAGATTACGAGATGATCCATGCAGGTGGAAAACCATTCAAATACAAAATATGCGAGAGTTACACACACAGAAGTTTTAATCTGTCTGGATCAAAGTCTCTCAAAGTGGTCCAGGTGGACCCCCAGGGGTCCATAGGAAACCACACGGGGGTCCACCTAGATGTGAAAAGAAAACAGGGATTCACAATTGTAAGAGGGAGTCCAAAAAAAAGTTTCTGGTTTTCATAATAAAGAACAAAAATTTTGACTTGGATTTACCTATCAACGTAGGCAGGTAGCATCATTCACTAGGTAGGCACTCAAAAATATTCGAGTGTCAGTTCAAACACAGAATTGAATAGAACAATAGATAATAGTACAAGTATACACCACACGTCGAGACTTCTAAAATGCCGCCCGTGTACCGTCTCATTTAAAAGTTAGACTATCGTTTATTGTAGATTTACATTTTAGAGTTCATTGTTGATTTTTTGTCAATTGTTGATTGTTTGTAATAATGTTTATAATTTTGTATAACCGCAAGTATTATTTTAATAAATAGGACACAAGAAAATGTTCTACTTTTTTTTTCTTAACACTCCCAATTTAGGGTGATATATTTTATGAGTTTTGAGAATGCATTAGAAATGCAGCAGCAGGGGTCTACCGAAAATAGTAAACTTTAAAAGTGGTCCACGAGAAAAAAATGTTTGGGAACCCATGGTCTAGATATATGAAGAAAGTACACAGGGTATAAATAGCATGCACAGAATATATTTACCCGTAGTTGTAAGAAATATGGGATGAAATCAAGGTTATTGCAATTAATTTTTTCCCTTAATAATAAAAAGAATTTCAAAGCAATTAGTAATGAAAAATGACATTGTACTGAAAAAGAGGGAATATTTATTGATTTACGATAAATAACGATGCAGTCGAATGAGAATTAGATTTGTTAAATAATTTATTTTACTTATATTATTAAGGATAATTATTATGTCAAGGCAAACGTCACTTATTCTCAATTCTCCAATTTAAGTACAGAAATTTTCGGATAAAAATAAGTTAAAATATCTTTTTGGTATGGTAGTTTGTCCAGTGTAAAATACAAAATGACAAAACGCATTTATTTTGATTATAAATTCAATGTTCTTGCGATTTTAATATTAGTAATTAAAAGGGAAAAATTCATTAGTTTAAAATAATCAGGCAATGTTCAATACTTATTCATTTTGTTATGAATGCATTTGAAAATGACGCGTTTTTAAATTTTTGATTTATTCGTAATATGTAAATGTTTTAAGTAAATGAAACGAAATTGTAGTTTAATGCATAATATAGTTAAATTCGAATATGTTGTCGAATAACATAGTTTATTTTTGCCCCATAGCATTTGAAACAAAAGATATAATATAATATGAAAGTTATAAAATTTAATATAGCAGAAATTTCGGCTTCAAATTTTTTAATCTTAGAATTTTTTATATAAGTGTTTTTACATATATAATTTATTTATTTAAAAAAATTTTTCATTGTAATTTTTTGATAAAAACATTACGCTGAGAAATTTTATTTATCTATGTGTTAAATTCCTGTAATATAGAAAGTTAAAAAAAATAGTTAAAAAAACAAGGCCTTGTAATTCATTTTAAACACATTGGTTGTTGGAAAAGCTAAAATTATTCATAAAATTTGTTTGCTTTATCAATTATAATTTTGTATTTGCATTAATTTATACTATGTAACGATTATTAGGAAAAACTATCTTATATAGGGTTTTATTAGGAAAAAACATACTACGTATTGCTGTAATATCTAAAAAAAATTGACAAAATTTTAAAAAGGGGGAGTGTTGTATAATTTTTTCTATTTGAATTAAAAATAAATTTTATTGAATATTTGGTTCGAATTTATTGTATTTAGTAAATGCTTCGAGCTTGCAATTTTAATAAAATAAAACTTTGTGGGCTTAATTTTTGTTTTATCTATTATATTTAGATTTTATCTTTAATATTGAAACTTTCATGCATAATTTTTATGGAAGATTTTGAATGCTGAGTCTCATAATTTTATTCCCTTCTAAAAAATATTACTTCCTGTTTATTATTTACATTTATTATTACGTAAGAATTTTTCATTTTTCAAATTAATATGTTGAAAATACTCTTCTCATAGAATTTTAATAATAAATCAAAAATAAGTATTTAAATTTTTATTTTATTATAGCTTGCAATTAAATAAATATTTTGTGCGTGTTTATGGGGAAAAAATAAAGACTCATTTAAAGTCTCTAGACTTTAAATATTTTTAATAAATTTTAATATTTAAAAATTGATTGAATAATGTATATTTTCATTCAATTTTTAGAATAATCAGAAGAGTTAAGCATAATATCATTAGATGAGTAAGCTAAACTCTAAAAAGAAAGTGTGCTGTTGTGATTTTTTAGTTATAGTAAATTTTTCTTTGGTGTGGGGTCTTTATTTCCCTCACATATCATAAAAACATGAATATTTCTATTAAATGTGTTTTCGGTACTTTTTTTCCATAGAAGATAAGTAAATATTTTCTATTGAAATAACATAAAAAATAAAGGTATATGCAGATATAAAATAATCGTGATGGAAATATTTCATCAGTTGAAAATATATAAAAGCAATTATACTCCCACACACGTGGTTGAATATTATTATTTCATAAATCTTAAAAACTTAGGTTTAAAAATAAAAACGATTTTCTCGTTTATTGCTATTACAGCTCTTAAGTGGAGAAAATCAGTATTTTCTGCTGTGTAAGCTCTTCATTTGGGTAGAACGACATGACTAGGAAAAGAGTGCCGGCTCAGGGGTTGATCTCGCCATTTTGTAATTGTTTAATATCACAAAAAGAGTGGATGGAATCAGCAATTTGGGGCACTGTATAGGCAGTCTAAAACACCGCAATAACCTTATAAGCAACTCATTCTTATGCTTTTTTTAATGACTCATTATTAAATGTATTTATAAATTATGACACTTACTGAAATTTTGATTTTAAAAACAATTTTCCTTGAAAATATAAATATAATATAAAATGCATTTTTTTTCAGATTACAGAAGCATTGCCAAATGTTATAGAAAATATTTTAATAAAGATTCTATTATGTTTGAAATATTAACCAGGTGATACTAAATTAATATCCAAATTCCGGTGTGTAAGGCATTCCACGTGTTGTGATTCTTGCTCGAAGTTTTTATTAATAATGGCCTATGATTGCGTTTGACACGAATACCATACATCCGACATGGCTCGTTTGATGGTCCAATGAGAAAGAAACGAACTGATCTGTTGTATCAGCGTTCGTCCAAAAGCAAGAGCAAGAAATCTCTCAACACTCACTCTGATAGAAGTTCATGATGAAAACAGTAACGCAACATGGTTTTCCCTGTGTTGAAAAGTGGATGGAATTGAACCTGGGAATTTTATCTTATAAAAATGCGATGATATATTTTAGCCATGTTCAATCCATATTTAAAAATTTGCTCAATAGGAAATATGTGCAGGTATATTTAAATGATTACTATACCAGTGATACTTACAAAAAAGGTAAAAGGAATTTCCTCCTCATAGTGTATAAAATTACAGAAAGGTTTTAGTTCGGTAACACCTGAATATCTATTATTTGTGTAAAGGTCATATTATGCGTTTCCTACAAGCACACCTGTGAAAACTCCTCTGTGATAAGATTGTTGACTATAAGCATTGCAATTCAATACTATTCGATCTTATTTGTCATGAGAGCTTGAAACCCATAAATTTCAGGTAAAGGCGTAATTTTTTAGTCAGGTGAAGAATAATTTATGAGAATGAGGCAGAAAACTGTAATGAATCTCATTCTATTTCTAATGTCTTCAAGTCCATGATATATGAAAATGGTCTCATAGTGTCCTTTCAAACATGAGGGGATCATACTTCCATACCGTGCACACTAAGTTTAGAATTCGACTTCCGTTCAAGTTGATACATGTTAAAGTAGACAGAGCAACGACAAAACAAACTCTATTTATTACGTCTTGCCTTGGCACTACTTCTTTGAAGTGAAGACTCTATTGGATACAAGTGTGACAACTAATAAATGTTTCCTCACACAGTACTCCATTTAACATAACTCTGATTTTATTAATTGGTGTAAACAACGAGAAGAATGGATGTTTCTAACTTGCGATCTCAATATGTCAAGCATCAATAATGTGAGATGTCATTGAGTACTCATACCTTCCTCATTCAACTGCAATTTAATATCAATTGCAGCCACACACTATATTTCTAACATGCAAAGGAACTTGTTGATTCCATATCTTTTAGTGACCTGTTCTTCAATAATAACAGCATATAATTGCATATTTTTCAATGTATCCTGACTTTTCCCTATAGACGAGGATGTTCAGACGTTATTTTAACAAGCTCCGACTACCACTCATTGAAAATATCTTGTCATTAGGTGTAAAGTACTCAACTCTACACTTTATGAAAACATTCAAATATGATGGATTCTTTAGACATTACTGAAAAAAACCTAATGGAGTAAAATAACTTTATCTCTCATTAAAGTTTAACTCTATTTATTGTCCTTATTGGAATTTGTAACTAATTTCAGTTACAATAGTCTGATAGTGATCGCTTTGTGTTTGGAAATCTGCATGCTCAGTATACACAACTTTTTCTAGTAATAATAATAATAAAACGTAAGTATACAATAAATAAAATGCTATTTGCTCAGTCTCTTGATGGGACAATTTTAATGGCTAATTGTGTAAACTATAATTTAAATCTTATTATTATCGGTGGAATGTTTTAATTACTCAAAATTAAGACATTTAAAAATGTTGTTTGTTTAAGTTAAATAAAAGTGGAAAAATTATGTCAGCTTTGTTTTTAAAAGCCCATTATGTCATTCGATTTGATCTTATATGAAAGTGGTCTTCTGAAGTTACACATTTTCACTTTGGGTTAAAGATTATAATTTAGACGAAAAGTACTGATAACTTAAAGGGGACCAACAAATGAGGATTTACAGCATATAATTCGGAATGATAATTTACTTCGAAAATATTCAAGCGATATTGGAAATCCTCAAGGCCTTCACGTAGCAACAATTGGCTATTAATTTTCTTTAATGAATGGTAATGACAGACTTCATTTTGTTTGATTGTCAGAGCATATTTCAGCAAAAACAATATACGTATGTCCTGAAAAATAGACAAAAAATTGTTCTGGTATAAAATAAACAAAATAGATTTGGGTTATTCTCAGACCTATTTCTGAATTCTGCTTGCTACCTGAGATTTGAAGAATATTTTTGAGAACAAGATTACAAATATCTTAGCAACAGCTATCAATAATCCAATTTAAAATTTTAGCAGTAGTGCCATTCGTGATGTTCGAAATAAGCATTGTGAGCATCAATGGCAAGTGAAATTGAGTTATCGTTTGCTGATGCAAGTTCTGGTAATTTTTGGAGTTGAGTTGCTTTCTTCTCAAAATAATTTTCAGTTAGACGTTCTTTGAGTGCTAATTGAATATTAATTTAAATTAGGAATAGAATGAGATTTTCGGTTTTTGTTTTTGGGAATAACATAATACAAAAGTGAATACCAAAAATCCTTTTGCTGTATTATTTAAATTTATTACGTATTGTCTCTCTAATATTATTAAGCCAAAAATTTAAAGATAATTAAAACATATGATACTATTGGCAAAAATAATAACTTGTTTTAGCTCGTTTTAAAGATAAATACATTTTTTATTACCAGTAATTAATAAACGAACAGTAACCATTTAAAATCATTACTCAAAAGTAGGATACTACGGATAATTTACAAAAATTTTATCTTTTTGTAAAATTGAAATATATTGTTAAGAATTTTTAATTCCATATGAAAAATTTTCAGAATAAAAATTTATGCCATATAAATTCACATTTGTTTCTGTTCAGTTTCTTGAAAGTCTTATCAGCATAAAAATATTTATTTTACATTTAAATACTTATTTATCATTACATAAAAATAAATGTGATATACTTAGCTTAAAATAAGTGCGATACAATGCATTAAATTATTGAAACTTATACAACCAAGTTGGCATATAAATTTTAAAATTTTGATATTTTACTTATTTATTATCAATTTAATTCCTGCTTCATATAAGCTTAAAGAAATTTTCTTAGCAATCCATGTATCACTATTGAAACCGCCAATGTCACTTGACATGGTTTTTTTATTTTTTTTTTTTTTTTTTTTTTATTTTTATTTTCAGACATTATCTTTCACACTAAAATTTGAACTACATTGACTTCAGTATTCAATATTTATTTTAAATCATTATTTAGTTTAATTTATTATTAATTTATTAATTTCCCATGTTTTATTTATAATATGTAATACAAAAACTCTCTTTCTCAACAATTTTTAACTGGAATATAATTTAGAGATTCATCATCTTACTGTACTTCATAATTATATATATATATATATATATATTATATATATATATATATATATATATATATATATATATATATATATATAGAAGTATGCATGCATGTAAAATTATATTTTCTAAATCATAATAAAAAAAAAAACTTGCCTTGATGTAAAAAGACGGAATTAAGCAATAGAGGATACTCTTGTTTAAATATAAGGAGAATGATATGAAAATAAAAAATATGTTTCAAAATTTATTCACATTTTAAGTTAACTTATTGTTTAGATTTTTAACTGAATACGTGTTTTTTCCAGTGGAAATGAGATTTCAGTTGAATATTCGTACATTTAAAATGTATCAAATATTCTAGTTTTAGATATTAAGATTTATAAGTTTGCAGTAAATATATTAATTTAAATAATTAGAATTTAAAAAAATTGGCAAAATATAACTTAAACTGTGCATTAAAAAAATAACTTTCCTCTGATAAATTTCTATTATATTTTCTGATAAATACGTCGTTTTAAACTTAAAACTAAAAAATGCAAAAAGAAATTTAAAGATAACTTTTAATGCAAACATATTTTGCCATTTTAATGAGTGAAAGATTTTTCTTCTCTTTTTTTTAATAATGTATTTTTAATGGACTTAATCTTTTTAATTGCAAAATTTAAATTTCCCATGTTTGTTGTTATGCCTCATATTTATTAAACATAAATATTAGCAATTTAAAAAATATAAATGTTTCTTAAAAATCCTAACAATGCACATTTTTGTGAAATGTTGCAAGATTTGTAAAAAGATATTTTACGCACAGCTTTGACCTTTGTGAAGCATTTTTCAGCAATGAAATCTGTACCAGCCGACTGAATAATCACGTGACTCTGTATAAGATTAAATTCAAGCTCTTCATAGGAAGAAGCTGAATCATGTATTTCCTTATCGAACTATATTTTCTTATCTGAATAAAAACACTTATCTTATCTTAAACAGTAATTTATTCACATTAATATTACAGGACTTAGATTTTCATTAGTTTCCAAAATTAAACTTATAGCAAAATATTTTCAGTTGAATTTAAACTATTTCTTTGTCTTATAAAATATTTTTTGTATGAGTTATATAGCGAAACATTTTCTGAATTAATTGAAATTTTGGTTTTTGCAAATCTTATTATCATAACTGTCAACTCCCCCCCCCCAGATTGCTCAGTTTTGCATACATTTTGAATTTTATCAAAATACTATGACTCACACACTTGAATAATTTTAAGAAACTTCACCTTTGAAATTTTTAAGAACTATTCATTCCCATTAGCTTGTATACATTAAAATATTCTTTTAAATAATTACTTTCCTCATGCGTGATAAAGTTTAGATGAAAAATATTCGATCTTTTAACTTTTGTAAGCTTATTTTAGATCTCTACAAACACTATTTAAATTGTATTCATGCAAAAAAAAATTCAACCATAGCATGCAAATTTTTCTAAGGTCTTAAACTTTCTTAATTTCGAACTAGATAATTAAATTACTTCTTACTTTGGGTTTTATTTTAAAATTAATCATTATGAAAATAAAAAAAAAAATTAAAATTAATTATTTTCATAATGATTAATTCAACTTTTTTTTTATCAAAACATTAACCGATTACTTTTAATTAAATCAAAATAATTATCTAGTTGTTTTAATTCTCTCTGTAAGCAAAATATAAAAATTTAAATGTACAATTTCATCCTATTTTTTAAGGAAAATGTTGTGTGTTACATGTGGTCTTATAATTTTTTTTATTTATTATAGTATTTTACACAATAAAGATTGAATTTCATTAATCTTGAACAAAAAAAAAATAAAATAAAACTTTCAAACAATTGATAGATCTGAGCAATAAGCAATAATCTTACTTTGTTTACATGTGCTAGTCGTTATAAACTTCAAAATATAATTTTGAAGTTAAATAAAAAAATATCCAGAAGCTTTTTTAGGGATTCAGCTCTTTTGCAAAACTTGATATCTATCAAAGCCCTACAGATTTTGGAATAGCATTTGAATCCTGAATTAAATCATGTTTCTTATACAAGTACAAAATTTACTCGAAAATTTTTAGAAACATCCCTAACAATATGTATTGCTTTCGAAGAAGATGGTGCAACAAACCGTATTTCACTAGTATGGCACTTCAAATTTCTTTCCATTAATAAACCAAGCAAGATGAATCAAAACAATTGACATCAACAGTCTTAAATGACGATTATTTGAAAAATACGAGAAAAAGTATTTCATTCTAACATGTTAGAAACTTGGAAATTAGCCTTATGTATCGGACGAAACCATTCTTAATCTTTTTCAATAAATGTGTTGTAGCTAGCCAGATTGTTCTCTCATACACATATTGCAATAAACGTAATGAATTTTCACCAAATAATCCTTTCTTTCATCCAAAAAAAGCTACGTTTCTTAATTATAAGCTGCTGTATGAGTCAATATGACACTTCAAGTAGCTGATTCTGTTCCAAGAATGAACAGCGGATGCTTATAGCTAACTCCTCTCTCATGATATAATTAATGAGATTTTCCTATTATGATTAATTGCCTTCATAAACAAGAATGTGCGTAGTATTTCATGAACTTGAAACATCCAGCGCTGGAGACCTGAATAATTCAGCTCTTCCAAAATAATTCAAAACTACACACTACAGCTGTGTTAAAGAATGATATCTCTTCATTCGGAGGAAAAAAATTGTTTCGCTTTTCTTATTTATCCAGATATTTTCTCAACCGGCTATCAATCATTCAACACTTTTGACAGTCACATACAAACAAGAAAACTCCCACACAGTTTTGTTGCTACTCTTAATTTGCTATTATTGTCAACTGGAAAATCTGAATCTTTAGATTTTTGCCGTGTTATGCTCAGTACATAAAAAAGATTCCTCAGAATTACTTGATTACATTTATATATATTAAATAAAGGATCACTCACATTTGTAACACATTTAATTGTATTTCCAGGTTCAGTAAAGATTCTCCTTGGTTTGGCGAAAAACTTGACAATAAAATTTAATTGATTGGGTTGTTCGGAAAGTCATTTCGTTTTTCATGATATGAAAAACGTGCAACAAATAAATATTGTATTCCATTACACATTGTTCATTCTAGTACAATAGCTTTTACCATCTTTCTGGTAGTAGCACGATTCCACAGTTATAAAGTGGTTGGTTTTTACTAGCAAAAAGCTGATCCATGTAGAAAAAACGAAATTACTTTCCGAACAACCCAATATATTTGTTAAGCTTTCATGTAGCGTTCATCTTGTTAGTAATATCTTGGCGCCAAAAAGTAAAGGGCTATCCGATTGTATAGTTTTATCGTTGGTTGAATGGTGTCATGTCCATGGGGAGAACTATGGACGGCCATGAGAGTGAAGAACGCTGTCGGCTATTTCCTTGATGTTTTCGGAATATAAACTCTTTATGATGTTGAGGGAGGGTGAATTCCCCGAGCTGAGCCAGAGATTCTAAATTGCAGCGCAATCAAAAATGTGTTTTTATATTAGTGAAATATTATCGCAATTAATGCAGAAACGGTAGTTACTATCTCTATGGATTTTCATATCTCGATAGTGACTGGTTCTAAAGCGAGAACTTTTACCATATTTCCTTGAAATGAGAAAATTCTTCCGATCATAAGTTAAATTTAAAGACCATACTGTTTTGAATAACCAAAATAGTACAAAACATATATTTAATTAAAAAAATCAGTAGACTCTTTATTTATCGACAAAGGACAGATGGGAAAAATATTAAGAGACACTGTATCAAAAACTGAAATTTATTCTCGGTGATTTTAATCATTTAAGCTTTTAAGTGAAAAAATTCTTTTGTGAAAAAGTCATCTGTTATCAAGAAAAATAACTCAAGTCATTAGATCGAGAGAGATAATTATTTAATAACTCATTTAATAATAATATATAATAAGTCTAATGCACAATGTTCCATATAATTACAACAATATTTTATCTTTTATTTTTATACTATTTACTCTAAATAATTTAAGTGTCACGAATTTAACGGTTGAACTTGACATCGCATTAAAATTTTTTTGTTTAGAATTATTTTAAACTCAGTATTGTAAAAAAAACGAACAGAAATAAATCTCAAAGTATAATTCATTTAATTGATAAAATAGCATATTTCATTATAAAATAATGAATGATAAATATAAAAATAGTATAAGATAATTTATTAAAATGAGTAATTTTAGATGGAATTGAGATATATTTACATATATTTTTATTTTTTATTCAGTTTTATATTACTATCATTTTTATTATATAACTATCATCTTTTAGCATTAATATTAACAAATAAAACTAAATATAAATCAAAAATTAATACAAAATATTTCAGTATTGAATGACAAACCTTAAAAATTGCAATATTAATAATTGTTTATTTAATCGTTTTCTTTAAAGCATGATTGCGGTTTCTGTGAATTTTTCTACTATAAAAAATTTATTAGAAAACTTTTTCCATACATTTAATTAAATAAAAAATTTTTCATTAATGAAATAAAGTGCATTTTCGCTTCTACGAATTCAAACGACTCGTGTATTAGTTTATGAAACTAATAAAAATATTATTTATAATTTTTTATAAAATTCAGCATATGTATTTTCAAATCGAAATGTAATAATTTCCTGTTATTTAATAAATATTTTTCTCACATGATTTTTAGAAATTTAAAACAAATTTCAACGCTTAATTAAATGAATTTATCTTAGGAATTTAGCTTCTCTTTATATAATTATAAAATACTGTGTTTCTTTAATTTTATTTGAAGCACACATTTTACTATTATATTTTTTAGATATTTATTTTGATGTATTTCAATTTTTCATTTAATTCAAAAAATTATAATTTAAAATATTATATGATTGACTATTCTAAATACTAAGATGTCAATATATAAAAATTAATATTTGAAAATCACTCCAAAATATATTTTAATAATTTTAAATTTATTTTAATTTTTGGTCGCTACTGAGAATTTTATAATTTTTAAAAATATTTAAAAATGATAATATTTAATATTTAATTATATTATCTAAAAATGATAATACTTAATATTTAAAAATGATAATTATTAAACAGAAAATATTTGTAATAAAATTGATATCAACATCGGTCATTTCTAGCTTCTAATTTTATGTATATAAATTTTACATTAAATAAATTGTTAAAATTTGCATTTTTTTATCGCGAAACTGTCTTTTTTTATATATAATGTAAGTAAATACATTAAATGACTATATAGAAATTACATTTTATGTGAGATCTATAATAATTAATATGATATTTTCTTAAGAAAATCACAAAGAATTTTTATAATAAAATGTAATTACAATGCATAAAATTACCTAGTAATTAAAATGTAATTTTACTACGTAATTTTTGTATAAGTAATATAAATATTCAAAAAGTTAGTATTATTCATAAATATATACCAAAAAAAGTCCAAAAAGTTGGTATTATTCATAAATATATACCAATGTAGCGACGTAAGAAAATGGAAGTTAAAACAAAACAAACATTTATTACATTACACATAATTAAGATTAGTTACAAAAAGAAAACATTTAATAATTTTAAAATAAAATCAAGGTTACATAGCACCAGGGTGGTACAAAACAAAACGTATTTAGGAACCGGATGGTTCTTCCTTGCCATTTCTCACATCACTCTCCTCATCTCATTCGATGTTGTTTGTAAATTGGGCAGCAGCGCCATCTACTGTCAATATTGTTAATATCGGTCTGTTACAACCTCCCCCTCTGACCCCGAAGACGTCCCGACCAGGGGTCAGCAGGAGTTTTCTTGGAATGGCTTTGTTCTTGAGCATGAGCTTTGGCAGGAGTGTTCCTAGAATGGTTTTTCTCTCGAGCATGAGCTTTGGCAGGAGTGGGAGTTTTAGGACAGTTCAATTTTGTTGGTCTACCTCTTCTGCGCAAAGCTTTAACAGGGGAAGTTTTCTTTCCTTGAAAAGGTGTCAATGCCGAAGTGTGGTATACTCCTATTGGTATATTTGGAGAATCTGTGTTTGCCACAGAATACGATACAGGGGATTTTTGAGTAACGATGATAAATGGTCCATCGCGGCGAGGCGAAAATTTTGCTGTAACACCAGCAGTTTTATCACTTAAGTTTGGTTTTCTCACCAAAACTAAATCTCCTGATTTATAAATAGGAGCTGGTCTCCTTCTCTGGTCCGCAAAATGCTTGTTTTTATTTTGCTTTTCAATAAAGATCTCTTTGGCTTCTGATGTGAATCTTTCCAGTCTTTTAAGATACGGGGTCATTTCAACGACAAAGTTATCGTTCTCGATAATACTACGAAAGTCGTTGGTAACATCATCAATGGTACGGAGCTCTCGTCCGAAATTGAGAAACGCTGCGGTTTTTCCAGTTGAACTGCACTTTGAAGTGTTCAGTGCGAATCGAATTGCAGGGAGTTTCTCAGACCAGCCATCATGCCGATTTTTTACTAATATGGCAAGACGAGGTTTCAAATCACGGTTCTTCCTTTCAACTGGATTTGCTTGAGGGTGGTAAACAGGGGTTAAAGATTGATGAATTTTCATAAGATAACATAGTTGCTGCATAACAGCAAAAACAAATTGTGGTTCATTATCGCTGATAATTCTGCGTGGTATTCCGTATCTCATGAAGATTTCTTCTACAAGCATGACAGCACACTCTTTTGCTGTTGCATTTTCAAAGCAAATAGTTCGATCCACTTCGTAGTAACATCTTCTATTATAAATATCCATTTTTTCCATGGTTAACTGGAAGAGGGCCGAACAAATCAATGGACAACGTTTCAAACCTTTGGGATGGTACTGGAGTCTGCAGCAAACCAGCAGGTTTTTGGTTGGAAGGCATGTATCGCATACATTCTATACAACCTTTCACATAATTGGTGATGTATTTCCGCATGCCAGTCCAGTAATATCTTCTAGCAATTCTATCAAAAGTTCCTTCAGCACCGTAATGACCTGCGGTGGGATCATCGTGATGAATTTTAAGAATCTGCTCTCTTGCATCTTCTGGAATGACACGCTGAGCCTCATCAGATCCTGAATCAGGTGCATATTTGTACAGGACACCTCTGTTCATCATAAAACCTTTTTCAGTCCAGTTTCTATATTCCTCAGTCAAGTTGACTGCTTCCAAAGCATTTATTATTTTCTTCAGATTTTCATCTTGAAGTTGGCTGTCTCTGATTTCTTTAGGACTTTTGGTAGGAAAATCTACTGAAATTGACGGTGGGTTGGTTAACAGTCATGGAGCATATCTCGCATGGGTTATCTCCTTCGTGACAGGGAGGGCGAGATAACATGTCAGCTACTACGTTGCTTTTCCCAGGAACGTACTCTATATGGAGGTTGAACTCTTGGAGTTGTAGAGCCCAACGAGCGAGTCGTCCTGATGGGGACTTTAAAGACATGAACCATCGTAACTCCTGATGGTCCGTAGCAACTGTGACTTCTTGTCCCTCAATATAGCATCTGAATTTTCCTAAAGCCCAAACAACTGCAAGGGCTTCACGCTCTGTAGTGGTATAGTTTCGCTCAGCACTAGTTAGTAGTCAGCTTGCATATTCAATTGGATGTTGATCTGTCAGGGATTCTCCTTGGAGGAGGACAGCACCTAAGGCATACCCACTAACATCAGAACGTAAGATGTACGGTTTACTTGGATCACACTGCCTAAGAACAGGTGGTGAAGTAAGTAATGTCTTTAACTTTTGGAACGAAGCTTTTTCTTGCTCTTTCCAACACCAAGAGGAGGATTTCTTGGTTAGATTACTGAGAGGTCTGGCTATTTCAGAAAAGTTCGGAATGAACCTCCTATACCAAGAACAAGTTTGCAGAAAGGACTGAACTTGTTTAACAGTTTTGGGTTCAGGCATATCCAAGATAGCAGCAGTTTTGGCAGGATCAACCTCTAGACCTTCAGGAGTAATATAATGCCCAAGATATTTTATCCTTGCACATGCGAAATTGCACTTTTCACGGTTAGCTGTTAATTTGAATAACTCAAGTCGTTGAAAAATGTCTCTTAAATTTTTTAAATGTTCCTGAAACGACTCTGATAGTACTATAATATCATCTAGGTAGGAACGAAGAAAAATGTCACCAAGACCACTTCGGAATTTGTCTTCGCTGGGGCATTTTTCAATCCAAATGGCATTAGTATAAAACGATATGTACCAAAATGACAAATAAAAGTAGTTTTGTCTCTATCCACGGCAGCCACATTTACCTGGTGATAACCAGATTTAAGGTCGATATATAACGAGTTTGTTTAGCTTCTTGAAGTAAATCATCTATGCGTGGAAGAGGGTAAGAGTCCGTTTTCGTGATGGCATTCAATTTTCTGTAATCCACGCAAAATCTATAAGCACCATTTGGCTTCGGGATGAGCACAACAGGCGCTGCATAAGGAGATTCGCAGGGCTCAATAATTCCTTCAATCAAGAGTCTATCAATTTCATTTTGCATAATTTCTTTCCTTGCTGGAGACACTCGATACGAAGAACAGCAACCGGAGGGTGGTTCTGCGTATCTATGTAATGTTCAATAAATGGGGTTGCCTCTCCCCCTGGATTGAAGATAGTTTCAAACTGGGACAAAAGTTCATTTAATTTAATTCTTTGTTCACCTGTCAGATCAATACCTTCATCTTCAAGCAAATGATGAGGATGATTCTTTAATTTCTTTTCCCAGGTGGGAGTCAAATGGGATGCTTCATCTTCAATATTACCTTTTTCATTCACAGTTAGCGGTGCAACCGTTTGTAACGGCCCACAAAAAAATGGCGTCGGTTTTTCAAAAGAAAAGCGTCGTCTGGTTTGATTATGGAAAAACCAACAGTTTCGTTTCAAATTTAGTACAATCGCAGCCGAATTCAGAAAGTCTATTCCCAACAGGGTGTTGTTTCCTTTTGCATCAGGGATGGCAACAAGGTTCAAAGGCAATGTACCGCCTTCAAGACGAATTTTTACTTTTGTTGTGTGAACTTCTCTTTTTATTTTACTACCGTCTGCTAATGTCATTAGTAGTGTACTGATAGCAAAAGTTGCTTCTTGTTTCCTCAGGATGTGATAAAGTGTTTCTCCTGCAATTGAGTGGGTTGCAGCAGTGTCTGCGCAAGCGGTACCCATGACTCCATTGATAGTTACTCTTAACGTTGCCATCTGTGCGGGTGCACTAGAAGCCGAATGAAGAATAACGCTGCTAAAAGTACCAGAACTTTTCTTTTCCTTTCCTTTACAGGTAGGACATTTAGGTTTAATGACTCCTGGACTACCACATCCATAGCATGCAACTTCACTTGACTCTTTCTTAAGATTCCCATTTCTTTCATTTTGAGTTTTCTTTCTTGAATAAAGAGTTTCATGGGAAACTGCTTCTTTTGATGTACTGGAAGGAAAGATTTTTTTACACCACACCTGACACTTTCGTAAGCATCTAATTTTTCCACAAGAACAACCGGAGAAATAAATTCAGTCCAAATATCGATAAAATGCTCTTTAACATCATAGAAGTCTCTCCAAGTTTTTTCAGGGTCTTTTTTGTGTTGAGCAAACATCTGTCTAAATGTATCTCCAGATAATTTAAATCTTTTTAGAAGTAGTTCCTTTACTTTAGCATATTCTTGTGTTTCTTCAGGCTCTCGAACGATGAGAGTTGCAATGTCAGATGGCAGGGTGCCTAGTAAGTAAGGGATCCATGAAGATTCGGGTAATTACATAAATTTAACTTGTCGTTCGAAGATTGTAAAGAATGTACACAGTTCTTCTTTTTTCGGATCAAATTTCGGCAAAAGATTGCTGAAATTACTAAAATCCAGTTTCTGGTGTGCTACCGAGGTACCACTTGACGATAGAGGATCTATACTTGCCAAACGCTGTGATTCAACTTGAAGCTGGAGTTTCTCCAATTCATATTTTTGTTGTTTCTCCAATTTTTCCTTCGCATCAGCTATTTCGATTTCTCTTAAAATTGCCGTTTCTTTCGCACTTCTCTCTTCAGTAATTGCTTGTGGCATACTTTTGACCGTAGTTTCATCATAATTAGGGGCTTTGCTAATAAGATCCGTTAACTGAACTATTTTTAAATTATCTCCCACTACCAAACCAAGCTCGTCGGCTAAGGTCCTTAAATCTTCTTTTCGGGCACGGTAAAGGAAGGCCATTCTTGATCTTTAAAGTTCTTATTTTATAACTTATTATTTAAATTAAATTTATCAATTAAACGAATTTTAAACACTTGTTTACCAATATTAATTAAATACTAATTATTAAATTAATCAAACACACATGTTTTTGCAATTACTTTTAAACAAAAATATAATTTGAAAATTTTTTTTCATATTTATCATATTCGAAGACTAGGAACAATACAGAAAACTAGTAAAGATATGTTAAAATTATAATTCAAATTAAATTAAAACCCAAAAGTTGTCATAAATATTTAACATTATTTCTTTAAAAAAAAGAAGAAATATGAATAAAAAACAATTTATTCTAGCAACTTCAATTGTTATTCAATTAATAAACTACTTCCATAATAATTAAACAAATAAAACACAATTATCTCTGAGTGAAAACAAAATTATTTCTAAAAATAATGACAGTATTTTTATCTTTTACACATTTTTAAATAAATTCAAAATTAATTCTGCATTTCACTTGACAATCAATTTTACATTATTAGATGAATAATTACTAATTTATTAGCAAGTTATTTTCAATGTAAAAATATTTAATGTTCTGAAACTTTATTTAATAAAACCATATCTAGTAAAAATTTTTAAATTATAATATACTCATAGAAAATATTCAAGATAAATAAATTCAAAACATTTTTTTCTAATATCTTATTTTAGCAATGTCATAAAATGCAAAATTCTACAAAGTATTATGTTCTTTCAAAATAAATAAAAAAAAATCTTAAGGTATCAGTAGTAAAAACAAAATAATAATATCAATTCACAACAGAAATATTATTCTTATATTTTGTTCTGTTTTCGTTTTAAAAATTAAATAGATTTTTCTTATAGATAAAAATATATATGAATTTTCTTTCGAATATAAAACACTGTTTTTTAATAATAAACAAATAAAATAATTATTTATTTTTATCAAAACCAATATTCATGGAGCCGTTACTTCGACTTCCATACTTTTCTAGACAGAACATTGACTCATTTTATACATAGAAATTATTCTAAATTTATTCTTTCAATGAAAATAATGAAAACAAATCAGTTTTTAATTTAAATTTGCAATAAGAACAGCTTATTCTAATTTTAAGCAGTAACAAAATCAATCAATCAAATTTAACCTTTAACGAACAATATAGAACAGCGTTTTGAGTCAGTTCTGTTTTCAATATAAACAGTTTAAATTCAAGAATTTTACTGAATATATTTTACATTTCAAAATATTAAATTTCACTATACATGCAAAATGACGTGCAGAAAAATATATATCAATTACATGCAGTATTAGTAAACAAATTTTTAACATTCATGCAAACGTCTGAACAAAATTTAATCGAACCACAAGTTAGAAGAATAACGACTAATAACGAAACTAATACTACAAAACAAAAGTTATGTTATTTGGATTAGTTTTAATACAAAACATGCTAGTATTACAATATGCTAACATTATCAGGATGATAATGAAATATGTTAGAACACATAATAGAACTTACCTGTTTTCTGGATGAAAACGATATAGCTCGACGAAATTCCGACATGAAATACATCTGTTCTATTTCTGGATGAAAACGAACGACGACACGGGAAAATTCCAAATAGAATGCATTCCAGATGAACACATAATCAAATAAATTCCGACGTGGAATTATAACTAAAAACTCAATAGAGCTAAAACTTATATCCAATTAGATGGATAATATTGTCAATATTCTACTGTCATCTACTGTCAATATTGTTAATATCGGTCTGTTACACCAACTTTTTGGAATAATAAATTTTTATAAGTAAATTTGTAATGATTGATATAGAAAAATGCTTTAGAAACATTTTTTGTCATTATGTATATTCTTTTATATATTGACTTTCTAATATTTAAAAAGAAAGTATTTAAAATAGTCTTCTTAAAAAAAGACCTTTCATAATATACTTATTTTTTATTTCGATATACATTTATCTATCTATCTCTATATATATATATATATATATATATATATATATATATATATATGATATTATAATAATAATATCATATATATATTATATATATATAATTATAATATATTTATAATAATAATAATATTATATAATATATATTATATATATATATATATATATATATATATATATATATATATACATATATATATATTGTTCATCTTGATAATTCATGATATTCTTGCTGATAATATTTATTTTTATCATTATGCGCACATTGGATCCATATTATGTTTTTCTCTTCGGTTATGTATACCTGGAATGCAAATAATATGTATGATAAAATCGCTTATTCTCAAAGAAATAAGCATAAATGATAAAATTTCATAAATTGGTACGGAGCTTATTCTACAAACACATTACACGAAACTTATGAAAGCGTTGAAACTCCTCAGAAAATGTAAAAATATGAAATGGAATGTTCCCGTTTAATTGATAAAAATAGTGCCAAATTTGCAAGGTCTATTCCATCAAACACTGAATATTTCTTCCATAAGCGCCTTAATTTGAAGCATAAAATTAAATTACTCTAGATTTTACATATCATTAATATCATAGTCTACGGTCATCATATTGATAAAGCTATACTTATCTCAGGAAAACGAATTATAGTTTAGCAATGAAATTTCAATATCAGAACAAATTTAGGATATGATAATAACATTGCTATTATAAGGATAAATAATACTTAAGTTGCAAAACCATGAAAGCATCATACACCTCTTACACGTTATTCTAGTCTTAACATGAAATGTTAAAAAAACTTTCAGTAAAAGTATTCTGAATATTTCTCAAATAAATATAATATATTCTATGAGAAAACTGCTTTGTCATTAATCGCTATTCGCGAGAAATGTTTCAAAATCAAATTTATTGCAAAATCGCCAAGAGTCTAGATACCGGATTTAAGTGTTGTAACCCAATCTATTCCAGGAAATTGAACATCAACCTAGTGGATTTAAATTTTTAAACATGCCTTATTGTCCAAATATTATTCTCATTAATATCATAACTATAATTTTTACAATTTATAGAAAGATTACAAAAAATATAAATACCATGATGAGCTACAACTTTCTATATTTCTCATACTTTCTTGTAAATTTTTTTTTCAGGCCGTTTTTTTAAAATCTTTCTAAATTGCCTAAAAACTGAAGTTAAGTATGCCTTTAAACTGTACTAAAGTGAAAGAATTTTTTGGATTTAAAATTAACATACTGAAAGAGCAACTTTAATTATATAGAGAGTAAAATTATTCAGCAGCAATTAATTTTTATGATAAATATCCTGAGGGACTTACATTGATAAGACCATTATCTATAGAGTAGAAAACTTCAAGTTTCTATTTAGTCACTATCGGCGAGAAGTGTAATGTATTCGCTTTTTGTATACGCGTTTGTTAGTATGCATGCTTTTTCTGTATTATCTCCTCCTTTGATACGTGAATACGGTTAACTATCAATAAAAAGTCTGCTGTCGCATTAAAAATCTGCTAAATTATTTCAGCTGTTAAACTAAAATCCAATAATTTAAGCATTTGTTGGTAACAATAGTTGATTAGATGATGAATAATTTTCATTAATATCATCACAGTTTAAATCTAGGTGGTCAACTTTTTAGGGAGAGTGCAATTATCTGAAGGTGGAAAAAATAAGAACCACTTAAAAATTTTCCAGCATTTAAAAACTATAAACTAAAATTGGACTTATTTTGGATTTTTTAAGCAAATAGTGTATTCCTCTCCCCCTCTAAGTGGTGTAAATTTCAAAACAATAATACTAATAATAATAAATAAATAAATAAATAAATATTGCAAACAAATTTTAAGTTTTAAAGTTAATAAGCCTTTTTAAATGATTTTATGTAGAACTGTTTTATGTAGAAAAATGAATAATTTTATACATAACAATATTTTAGAAAATGAATATTGTAAATAAGTTATTTTTTTTTAATAATCAACACACATACATCAGTTAACATAGCTTTCGAATTTGTATTTTTAATAGCTCTATCTTAAAATTAACTTTTGAGAAGGGGAACAAAATGTAATGTTTTAAGCAGTTTGCTTAACTTGAAATATATCTTTATTTCATTGTGTTTATACTGAACACAATCAGTTAACAAGCTTAAAAATAAAAAAAGATCAACGTCTTGTTTGGGAATTTTAAATCAACTGAGTCAGACAGCCAGCGTGCCCCACTTGCTTGTGAATAGATTAGCGTAGAAAAGGAGTGCAAAAACAATGCAGATTAAACTATATGAGTAAGTCCAATGATCATGTTGTCTTACCGTATAGTTACGTAGGGATTTTCTGGATTTTGACAAAGTTCCTGAAACGACACATTCTTTATTAACCATAAAATGCTTGCGTCTTTCGTTCCAATTGTGATCATGATTACACCACTTTATTACAATTCTCATTGATTATTTACATGACGTCAGATAACGATTTATCTACGTCTCATTGTAAATTCGTCTTGACGACGAATTCGCTAACTCCCTTCAAATCGCATTCTTCGAGAGGGCAGCAAACAATGAGAAGTTCACTATCGGGCATAAATGGCCAAATAATCCAGCATGATTAAATTTTAAATTTTTTGGCGAAGCAATAATTTTGCCATGGTGACATAATGTGACGTCTTATCATGACGTAGACTAGGGTTGCCAAAATATAATTATCTACATAATTCTTATAGGTCTCCATCTCTATGACGAAATAAAATTTATATTGCCAGTTAAAAAAAATCTGCTAAAAAATCACCAAACTCGAAATCTGGGGCACAGGTGCCGTATAATCCATGATTCCAAACTCTGAATTTTTTTTGGTGATGAAGAAATGTTGCCAAGATGACGTATCGTGACGTGCGCGATGACGAAAATACTAGGGTTACCAAAATAGAGCTTTCTGCATAATTCTTATAGGTCTTCATATGTATGACGTAATAAAAACAAGGTTGCCAGATACATTAGAAAATCGTCAAAAAAGCGCCAATCTCAGAATTTGGCGTCATGGATTATACGGCACCTGTGTCTATCTGAGAATATTGTTGAATCATTTTGTTAATAAAACTGTTTCTAATATAAAGATCAACGCATCCGTTTGAAAAGCCATTTTCAATTGATTCAAACCATTAACATGTTGACAATAGAACAGAAGAAAAATCAAAATAAAAAAGACAAGACAAAACATCCACTTTATGGTTAATTTAAATCCACAAGTGTGATTAAAATTTTTAAAAATTTCTTTAATTAATATAATTTTAAATTATAATAATTGCAATACTTGTAAGCAATCTCTTTTAAATCTTAAGCCTAATGTTTTGCTTATACCAACATTAAAAACGTTCTTTTTTAATTTACTTCATATGTATGACGTAACAAAAACAAGGATTATTAAAAAAATTCTTCGCTGTCTATCTCATTGACCAGGAACGCTTTCACAAATTCCGACAGTCTGACATTAAATAATTTTATATTGTTAACCAGTTCATATTTATAGGAAACAGTTTTAACAGTTGATTATTTAAAAAATGTTAAATTAATATTTAAAACATACGCTAAAAAAATTGTGGTATAGTTAAATGGCGAAAATATATAACTAAGTAACTTTAATTTTTTTTAACTCTAATACCATCAAAAAAGTTACTAAATTGGAAAACTTTATAAGGAATATACCCCATTCAATAACTATCGATTGTCAATAATGACTGCCTATATTTAATGATAACTTTTTGTACTACTGATAAATAAATCTGAGTGAAATCTAAATTGAAATATTGGAACTCTGCAATCAAGTTCTCTTTTTGAATAAGCACTAGTTCATCTAAATTTTTAAATTGCTTGTCTGAATTTAAGTTTCACGTGTGATTTACATTAACTCATTTTTTTATGCAAAAATTCTATACAATAATCGCATTCAGCTCTGTAGTAGTTAAGTTGCAAGTTTTCTCGAAAACTTATATTTATATTTTTTTTATCTGATATGAAAAATCATACATTTAAATTGAAATGAATTTCATTCTTTTTCAAAGAATTTTCCATAAAAATCAATACATTCTTCATGTGTTTGTTTCAATTACTGAAAATCGAAAACTATTTCGAAACACTTTAAATCCCGACTGAGGTATTTCCAAAACATCCGTTTTGAATGCATCAATCGCTTCTTCGAATGTTGAAAGTCATTGACTGCAGAATTTATTTTTGTGGTATGTGGGAATAAAAAAATAATACCAAGTCAGGTATGTACGGTGGATTGCAAGTCAACGCGATATTTTGGCAGGTTGCATCCTTTGCCTTGGTGAAGAATGATTCGCCTCTTTTTCTGCTTTTCTCAAATTTCTCCGACAACTTCCAGTAAAAAAATGGTTGTGTATCAGGATGGTAGAAATGACCACCCTGTGTTGCTTTTACACCACTGCCAAAAAATAACCGGTTATTCTGAATAAGCGGGCAATCATTTCTTCGTTGTACTTTTGATGATTGTACTTTTGACTTCGCAAACAACTTTTGATGGAGTTTTCTAGTCTTGGAAGACCCATACAGCCAATTGCTATTTTGTTTCAATCTCATGGCTATTCACTTATAGGGTAGTTGGCTTTTAATGTACTTTGAACATATTTTTTGTACATTTCCTTGCACCTGTCGACAAGAATTTTCTTTTGAATGTTTGTCAGATTGTGTTGAATCTACAACGAAAAAAAAAAATCTTTTATACAGCCAAATTTTTATGTCATATCTTATGACGCCCTTCATACTAATACCTTAATCTCAAGATATGCCACTTGTTGATCTTTTTTTTTTTTTTTTTTTTTTTCCTTCTTCTTCTTCTTAAAAGAACTTGTTGATCTTGCTTTATCAGTTCACACTCCACATCGTTACTTTCTCGCACAACTGTCGATTCTGGAGGATTTTCACAAAATTTGATCTAGAACGAATGTCAACTGCTATTGAATTAGTTATGCCAGTTTCTTGCAGTACTGTCGACTGATGCTTTTGCGTTGTATAAAGAATTAAGTTTGTCGAATTACTCTTTTGCTCTTGATAATCCACCTCGAAAGTTATGAAAAATAATCCCACGAATATTATTACACGTTTTCTTTGCCTGAGATCAGTTATTCAGCTTATTATAATAAACACAGCTCACGTCAAAATGGCAAATCATTCTAAAATAAATTATATCTAAAAATATCACAAACTATCGCTTGGAAACATCAGAGATCATTTAGCAACACTTACTGCTATCGAAATGAGAAGATAAATAGCCTTCTTCGTATCATTTTGTGATATAAAAACAAATAGTTATTAAAATCGAAATACTGTTTAAGGAAATGCAAATTGTTTATCAAATTATCATTCATGCATTTGGTATCCAGTTTTCTATCGGTAAAATATCATGCTATATAGCGCCATGTTTTCCCTGGTCCTTCAGATTTTAGGCATGTGCTATCTTCGTGTGTTTCTATTATAACGCCGTCTTGTCACACTGTGTCATGAGGGCTCTATGTTGGTTATCCTTGTCTTAGAGCAAGGTTGAAAAAATAATAGTCCATGTCCAGTTCATAAAGAGTTATTTTGTAGCCACCAAGACAGAAAAACCCTCTTTGAACAAAGATTATTTTCTCGTATGCAACATAAGATTCATCTCGTATTTTTGCTTAGGCGGAAGAAGTTAACTTACAAAATATGACTGAAACAATAACAAATGAAAATGAAAAAGTATCTTACTCTATTTATGCTAACAAGATCAGAACCAAAATTAAATTAAATAGCATTTCCAGAGATTGCGGTCGACGATCGATTCTTAATTGAAAACTTATGGCGATAATTTGTATCAGTAAATATATAAATTTTATAACTATTAGAATTATTTCTCTGCTGGAAAATTTCCATGTGTGCATTTATCCATGTTTTCTGGAAAGTATTTCATGTATTTAAGTCAACTTATACTTCTGAACTTTTTTTTTCATGAAGATTAGCAAGAATAAATATGAATGCCAAATAGCTGACAATAACTTGCAGATTGTGATGGAAATTTCAATTAGCAGTCACCCTCCACTTTTCATAAAAACCCTGAAAGAGCTTTTCTTATTGATAGTGTGTCATATTCACATGTTTCAATAAGGAAACCGGGAAATTTCCCAAGCACCTACCCTAAAGGACTTGCACTCAAAGAACAGAAGAAAAAAAAAAACATTCATATTCCGTCATAAATCTGTGACTGCCTATATTTGTCTCTTTAAACTTATTTTGAAGTTGTATGTGCTTGCAACTATAAATGATTTGAAATTAAGAAAACGAATAAATTGAATGAAACTACCACTTTTTTTTATTTAACTTATATTTATGAATTTTTATCAAACAATTTATATAGTTTTCTGATATCCAAAGTAAGCTAATGATTTCAGTCATTCTAAAAAAGGTGCGTCTCTCCGATATCTTTACTCAGCACTGTGTGGTAGTAGAGCCAAAACAAATATCTCTCCCTAACTTTTTCTGCTTAAAAAATAAAAATAATAAATAAAAACTGTTCTTAAATAGCTCAGAGGAAAAAAATGTCAACATGTATAGTTATAGCTATTACGTCTTCTAGGGGGGGATTTATTGCATACAAATCTATTATGATACATTTATATAAAACCTTTTCTACAAATGAATTAAAGATCCATTTCTTCTCAATTTCTAGTCAGTGTAAATGAATAAAATCCCAAAAAGAACTGAAATTCTATTTCTACAAAATAATATTGTTGAAAATCCATAAAGTTATTGCAATATTCAATCAAAGTGCCTTGAAAGAAAGATGCTATGACTTGAAATTTCGAATGAGGAATTTTCCCACGATTTGTGAAAAACCTAATCTTATCATCAGTAGCATATGTTATTTCATGAAACAGTTATTTCAGTAAGAATATGACTGATATAAGAATTTTGTGAGGTCTTCCGTGTTTAAAATCGCTCGGAACATTCGATAGTTTGTTTTCTTTTGAAAACGTTGCTTGCTTATCGTTAAGTGAGTCAGGATATTGTCAGCGTATGATCGATAAGAAGTGAAATTTTCCACCTTAATCCGCATTTGATAAAATACTTTCATTTCATGCAAACAACCTAAGTTCTTGCTTTTTTTACAGTTTAATCATACTATCAAACAATCAAAGTAGTTTTTTTTTTTTAAATTTTAAATTCTTTTTATATTGAACATAGTTATAACATCTAATTTTTCATCCGTAACAAACAATGGCTAAAAGAGTATTTTATAGCAATCATATATGAAACTCATTTAATTGTGAAATATTGGCACTATATTTAATTACTATACAGTCCGTACATTACTAAACACATTAACTATATTTTCTGCAACCATTTATTTTAAATTTTCTGAACTAATCCTCATTAGTCTTGTATAGAAATCCGAATAGTTGAGAAAAGCAACATAAAACAGTAATTAATTTGAAAATAATTTCTTTATCTGAATTGTCTGACAAGATATTAAGCATCATATCATTGAATAATGGAACAATTAAATATATACAGTTACTAATTTCCCAAATACAATAATATTTTAAGTAGTTCCGGTTAATAATGCAAAGATACTGGAATAATTGAGGAAAACGAGAAACAGAAATACTATTCAATCGAAAACAATACTATCAAATTTAAAATATTTCTCACTGTTAAAATTGTATATCCTCTCTATAAATTGAAACAAAATTTTTAAAGTAATTTAAAGCAACATATTAATTTTTATAATTTTGGTAATCTATTTAAAATTTTCCATTTTAAAATATTTAAACGAGTGATCACTTAATTAAGCACAGGTTGAATGTTAAAATATTCTTTAGCACTGATTCATACACATAATTATTTGCTTCCTTTAAATAATTTCATTTTTCATTTGAGATGAATAATAAAATAATAAAAATATATTGTTATTTTATAGTTCATCCCAATTGAATTTTGGTTTTGTTACTTAAGGTTTAATTTGGTTCATAAGGTAAGATTTGGAGCTTATAAATTTAAAGTTTGAATTACAAAATATCTAAGGTACTTTTAGATATTTTGTAATTCAAGTTATACATATTTAACCAAGAAAATAATATATTAATTTCATGAAAGAGAGAAAAAAAATTTCACACAGCACTTAATGAGGCACAATTGTAATTTTCAAACATTAGAAAGTTGAAAGTTTTGAAAATTATATAAAAGAATTTTTTTTCATTTAGATTAATCGAATTATTATAAATTTATTTAATTAAAAACAGTAAATAAAATTAGCTGTTTTCTTCCAAATGTATAGGTAGAATGTTACAATTATATTTCTTTCATAAGTACTTACATCAGTTTTAAAATATAAAATTAATGTTACGTCTACCGGAAAGTTCTTTTTGCAATTAAATAAATTAAAATTTTTTCGTAACGTCAATTAACTTTATTAAATAACATAATTGCCATTGTTATTAATGACTTCTTGCCAACGTGAGGGCAATTTGAATGCAATTTTTTTCGAAAATGTTTCATTTTTTTCATGTGAAAAATGGAAACAGCTTGATTGATATCTTCTATTTTTTTTTTTTTTTTTCCTTCGACAAATTCTGTAAGGACAAAAACAGGTGATAATTGGAGGGTGATAAATCCAAAGAATATGGTGTATGGGACAGAATTTCTCAGCCTTCTTCTGAAGGGTAACGACAAATGAGTAGCAGTTTCTGGCCTTGTTGTGGCATAGGATTCGTCACCCAGGTACCCGCCGTTGGGGAAAAAATATATATTTTCAATATTTCTGAACTTAAATCAATTGAGTTCAATATTTCTTCTGAATTTAAATCAAGTAATTTGTTTTATAACTGACATAAATTTTAAACTGAAGCTAATTTTAAAATATAATTTATGAAAAAATTCCTTTAAAATATTCAGTATTTTCTTCTAGATATGTAGGAGTAAGGAAATTAATGCAGCAACCAAAAGTGAGATCAAAGTATTTTAAAAGGAGAATTACTAATGTAATGATTATAAACTATAAATAGTCGCAATTTATAATTATGTGAAATTTAAATATAATTATCAATTTTAAACAAATAAACATTAGTCTTCTTCTCAGAAATGTAAACAATAGTAATATTGACAAGCTAAATGACAGATCTACGGAATTATTAAAGTATGAACTGATTTTTTTTTTTATTTCTTACTGATTTGAACAAGTTGTTAATAATGTAATTGGTAATTCGCTTCTAACTCAAACTTAGGTTAATGTTTTTTTGCTTATTTCTAAAACCTGGCTGCTACTTGGATGTATCATCCATTTCAGCATTAAAAGGGGCGAAAGTGATCGCAATATATATACCTGAGGAACCCAGTAGGTGTGCCATCGTTGCCTCGAACGTTGATAGGTCTTCGTAATTTAGAAGCAGGGACTAAGCCGAAACCCATACTTATTCCAGCCTGTCATTCCCAGTGGTATCATTTCACATGGAGGACATTGCGACTATGACATATTTTACGTGACACAGCCGTCATAGTGAACATGATGGATCTTCGGTTTGGTCTCCATTCTAACTCATTTCCTTCTGATACGGAGAACGAACGCTTTGGTTAACTAGACCACCGTGACCAACTTAGGCTTACAAGTAAACGAAAATAGCCCAAAGATTTGCAAGGGATTCTACTGATATTATAATCAGTCATTTTATAATAATAAAAGAATCAATTCCGAGTCCGATAAGCTTTCTCTTTCACGATATCATCAAGTCGATCGGCACCTAGAAATATCGGGAATTAAAGAAACGGTTTCAGTAAGAATTTTAAAACATTATAGATAAGAATTTACTGAAGCTGTATATTTAGATTACAAATATCAAAAAAAAAAAAAAAAAAAAAAAACTATAGCATTTACTGTGATAACAATAAGTAAAGAGTTTTCTCACTGCGATTATCGTATTATCAGTAAGTAGTAGATTCGTATTGATATCTATTACTTTTGATAACTATGAATACATTCCAATTTTCAGTGTTTGATTTATTTTGCATTAATTACAAGATCAGACAGCAGTCATATTTTAAACTGGCTAATCTACCAGGGTCTTCTTTAAAAACACAAAAGTTCTTCTAAGTTTTTTTGAATTTTTATAAATAAATTTAAAAATCTAAAAACGTGGAAATTATCACCATTTGATTTATTTTGCATAAATTTCGATATTAGACAGCAATTATATTTTTAAATGGCTCATTTACAAAAGTCTTCTAATAAAAACGCAAAAGTTGTTCAATGTTTTCCGAATTTTTATAATTAAATTCACAAAACTCTAAAAAGGCGGAAATCAAAAATAAATATTCAAAAAACAAAATATGAAATTCAAGTATTTTTTGTGCCTAGAATTTTTACTCAATTTACATATCCCTAAAATCAGAATATGAAAATATTTACTTATAAAGTAATTTAGATTGTGTTAATTTGAGCTGAAATATATATATATATATATATATATATATATATATATATATATATATATATATAAAGAGAGAGAGAGAGAGAGAGAGAGAGAGATTGTGTATATATTATATTTAGATTGTGTTATTTTGAACTACATTATATATGTATATATATATATATATATATATATATATATATATATATATATATATATATATATATATATATATATATATATATATATATATATATATATATATATATATATAAAGATAGATGGATAGATAGATAGATTAATACATTGTGGTTAACGGTTAACATTAACAAAAAATATACCCTGTAATTCTGTAACTTTTCTGTTTAAAAAAAGTAAGATCAATACACAAAATGACAAAACAATTGACAGGAAGGTCGCTATTTATATTTCTAGTTCAATATTTTAAAAATAAATATTTATGATCGAGAGTACTGTTATTGTTTTCCAAAACATTCTCCATTCATTTTGTTTTTATGTTTACTAAGACACACTTCCATTTCGAAAGTATATCTGTACTTATGTACTAATTTATAAAGTTTAATCCACCCCCCCCCCCCCGGTTTTCTTTCTTTAAGAATATACTCTTTAAATATTACCCCCATTTTATGATAAGTTTATCAATTGCTAGTTCTTCAACTATATAAGATAGTACTTCTTAAAATACTTGTTTAATAAATCAGAAATCTCACGTTACTTTTACAATCTGTCATATTCTTCAATATTTGGCTTATTTTTGTTTTCTGTGAAAATTAAAAATGCTAACACATTAAGAAATCCACGGAGCATAATAGAATCAATGGATATAATTTTCCTAAAAACGAAAACTTCGATCAGTGTTTCTGCCACAACCAATAATTTTTAATTTTATTTTTATTTCTATGACCCATTAGAAGAATATGTCCTAGGAATTTCCTAAGTTCTACTCAACAAATATTAGTCCATTTTGATTCATATTTTTCTAACAACTTCCGGATGTAATTCTAAGATTTGTGAAGCACACTTATTTGTTCCACCCTCAAGAAATTTAAAATTTCTTCTAAAAAAAATAAAATAAAAATTTAAGTTTATCAACTATGTCATTTTTTTGTTCAGAAATGCTTAAACTACGCATAAATTTAAAAATGATAGGCTTATCATTTGTTCCAGCATTATGCCAATCAAAATTAAACGATACGAAGGAATTTGCATCATTATTGACATAAAGAAAACTATTATCTTTGAATATTGATTCACCATAGCAGTCAGAATCACTATCTGCAAACTTTTTCTGCTTCCAATTCATGTTATAAATCTATCTCAACTATTCCAAGAAAGTTTATCGCTTTAAAGGGGGGGGGGAACCCCATGGTACAAACTACTATATCCCAACCGTCTTCTGAGACAATTACTTTCATGTTATGAAATTTGTACCACCGGGATGAAAAGATTAAATACGTTTTAATGCATTTTTTCATGAACAAGAATATTGGCTGAATAATTTGATCTTGTCTAGCCCTCATCGCAAGTAATTTTGCTTCAAAAGTAAATGCCACTTCATTTTTTTAAACACGATTCGACAATAGAAAATGACTTTTAGTTACAATGCAGTCACTGATTTTGGTAGATTTATTATAACGTCTTCCTGCAAAAATAAATGAAAGATGATTCAAGTTTTTAAATTGTAAAAATTTTTCTTTAGCCTTTGTAGGGCAGACAGTTTATTAGCGACATGATTCCCTTGAAAGTTTATACATTATGGAATTGAATTAAGTTGTTGTTATTTTGTTACTAATCTCCGTGTCTAGAAGTATACAAGGCAAGGTCCACGAGCCCACTCACTTTTAGGAAATTAGAAACAATCAATACGAGTCTTGTGTAAGTCCTCAAGAAATAACCTAGACACTCAAAAATATTTGCCGGTGATGCCGATTCATTTTTGGTGAATATAAAGCATTTATCCATTGACGACATATTACTAATACAAGGAGAAACTGGAATAATGGAATAGAATAAGCGGATAGTTTGAAATTTTAAAGTAATGTATGTCGTTCAATAAAATATCTTTCCTCACTTCTCCGAAAAAAAATTTTTCTTTCGGAATTTTCAAAAAGTTAATATCTTTCATCAGCATTTTTGAGAATTTTCTTCATCTACAAGAAATAAAAGTAGTGCTATTTTAATTTTTTTATAAAAATTCTTAAGGGTATGCATTATTCAGACTATACTAACGTGGATTTGGACAATAAGAAGTTTGGGTATTTTGTTGATTTCCACAGCAGTAAGTATCTGTGAAATCTATTTTGAATTAAAGTTTACATTGATGAGTATGTTGAATTTGTACATTATATTCTTACAGTTCTTTAAAAAATTGGATTATTTCTTATTTTACATTATAAGGTTTATTGGAATAGCTTCAATACCACCAGTAGGAAGCAGAAAAATAAAGAATTTAAATACCACATTTTTGCAGCCTATTGGGTAATATTCATCTGCCATTTTGAGAATGGGGTAGAATCTTTACAATTCAATAATCTATATGTATTTATTTTTAGAATGTTCAAATCACAACCTGACTAAATAATTAATGTTTCTACTACACTCATTTTGAAGCCATAATTATGAACTATGATACAGAATAATGGTAGAAATATAATAAATTAAGGAAAGTAACTTTGACTGCTCAATAAATAAATAAATGAAAACAAAAATTTAAATCGTCCTTACCTGTTTAAACCATCTACAAAATGGATGTTTTGTCTTTCTTTTTCATTTCGTGTTTTCTCCTGTTCTATTGTCAACGTTTTAAAGGCTGAAATCAATGGAAAACGGCTTCGCAAATCTATGGTTTGGTGATATGAGAAACATTTTTGTTAACAAAATGAACTTGGACAGTATTTTTAATTTTGATTTCAATAAGTTGAAGTCACAGAGTCTTTACTCGATGTGAGTACCATGTCCGAATCTATTCGACAATTGTTAAGGGGATTTTGCTCAAAGCTATTGGAAACAACTTCTAGAATCATGGTTCCGGATATTCGAAACTAGTAATGTCTTGCGCACAAAATGTTCATCAAATTGAAAATAAAAAAACAGAATTAGAGAAACTTTAATGAATTTCCAGAGAACGGGAAATGGCACAAGAAATGTTGGTGATCTGGAGAGCCAGGCAAGAAAACTTGAACCATTCAAAGACATAAATTAGAAAAGATAGCAATTTCAGGAAATTTTAGAAGCAATATCGCTAAAGATGTGAAAATTTTAAAACTAATTATCTAGAACAAAAGGTAATTTACTTGATTTTGAAAACTTTTACAACCGGAAAAAGTTATCATTTAAAAATATTTCTTTATTGCTAGTAAAAATCTCGAATGGATTTTTTCTCATCGCCGACAACAGTCAGATATTCGATAATGAACTTCGCTTTGTTTTTTTGCTGTTAGAAGAATGCGATTTGAAGACAAGTAGTAAATTCGTTTGTCAAGTCGAATTTATGACGCCGTTTCAATTGGTATATCTAAAAATACATTAATATAATTTATTTAAAAATTAAGGATTTATTAAAGATGAGATTAATGGGGTAACTTTACATTTTCTATTTAGTGTTTCTACTATAAAAAATGCTAAAGTTTATATTTTGTTTTACGTTAATGTCGTAAGAGTATTAAATGAACTCTGCCTTTGCACATTAGGGAGCTCACGAATATAATCTTGATTCATCATATTTAACATTTATGTTGACTTTTCATCCAATCAAAATACAATATTTAAATGTTTTTAGTAATCTATCTAGCAGCAATTATGTTGGGCATTAAATAGTAATCGTTTTTTAAATGTTGGTAAGTACGTTCTTTATAGTTCAGAAATATGTATAAAATTAAGGATTTTTTCTTCATGAGAGCTATAAGTAGAATAATTATTTAGAGTGTATAGTACTCAACTTAGTTTCTTGAAGAAATTAAAATTTAATTTTTAGTTTAATTGGAATTCCCTTAACAGAAAAAAAACACATTTATTTAGTGAAATAAAAATAGTTTAAAATATAACAAAGCGATTATACTCATTTATATACGAAAATTGAAAATTTAAATTAACAAGTTATAAGCGATGCAGAAATGTAATTTGATTTTAATATGTATATAATAAATATAGATCATGCATTCACTATTGGTAGGTAGTAAATATTTACTTGTTTTTATTTCACTATTCTTTCTTTTTTGCATGTTAATTTCAGCTTAACAATGTAATTTTAGTCATATAGCAATAATTTGAAAAATTTTGCTAAACTTTTAAGTATTGCTTAAAAGAACAACAAATTTGTTACTTTTGCTTACTTTTCTATATAAAATGCAAAATAGTGAATTTTAAGCATGAGAATCATATTACTTATATAAAATGAAACAATACAGATGTAAATGTAAAAAATGCCCATTTATTGCAATAATTTAAAATAGCTTTCATGTAATTTAATAATTTTAAACAAGATCTTTTTTTCTCAATTTAAGTTACATATGATGTAGATAAACTTATAAGGATCACCCGGATACTTCCTATCTAAGCAACGTAGATTGGACTAATTTCGACAGCCGAATTTAGCTCTATCTTAACTGCCCAGATTGCTCCTATACAGCTTGCTGATATCTTGACAATCCACATTATTGTTCCTAAATAAAGAAATGTAGACCATCCAGAATTGGATTAATATAGACCACCAATAATAGACCTAGGCAATGTCATGATTAACCAATATATAACCAAGATATTTTTCTACTTGAGAATACGATGTTGTTATTAACTAAGCGTGACTTAGATTCTGATACCATGGATATTTTAAACCAACCATAACAATTATAAAATAAAGTGAAGTAATCATGCTCTCAACTGAAACGAAAGAAACAAACCTTTTATGGTTAATTAATAATTATAAAAATAAAAAAAACAGAGAAATACTCACTCTTGATCAATCGAAATAAAAGCTAAAACTAGACTATAATTAAATATGAAAAAAGGGTATAGATAATATTGACTTTAAATGTATTGCAAAAAATAATAGCTTGCATTTACGTCTATCACAGTTTAGAGTAACCTAGCATTGTTCCGAAAATTTGAATTAAATTCGACACGAGTTAAGAAATAATTACACTATTTAATAGTTTATCTTACTGCTGTTAAACCTTTAATCTTTACTTCTCATTTATAACTACATTTGATCTCGTAAGACATTTGGTGACAAAATGAATTTGAAATGCTAATATGGAAAATGGTTGGCCTGATAGTAGGATAAACGTGGTATATGTTAATTTAGAAAAAAAAAAATTCAGGAAATTTTTAAGCACTAGCACTGAAATTCTTAAAACTGAATTCTATATAACTGAATAAAATGCTTAAAACTAGTATGTAAACATTAAGTCGCATCTGAATAAAAGAAAACAAGGAATTTATAGTTAAAAATAAATTTCTGAAGCAGATACATAGATAATAAAATGGATAAAACAATTGAAATCTCGTATACAAATAAAACCTATAAAAAATTGGCAAATAACAGTGCATTTTATATTTTTCCAGCGATTTTTGAATAGTGGAAAAAAAGATATACACAATTTAAATATTAATAAAATGAAATTGGCAGCCTTATAAGCAGTTTCCATTTTACTACGCCAAAATCAAAGACGTGATTGGACAAATTGCACGTCAATCTCGTTCTTTTCCCAGTGAAGAAGGTTGAGAGGTTACTATATTAAGGGATTTATGTTATATTTGGCAACAGATTGACGCGTCCACGCTATTGATATTTACATCGCCAACATCTCTAAGTCCCACCTTTTTTATTATCTATGTAATCATTTTTTTTAAGAAACAGCAACCCTTGTCCAAGGCTTTCTAAAGGGTTCTTCGACACTTGGCCCAACGTGAAATCTAAAACATAATAAACAAGGCAGAACAACACGTTTGGAGAAAGGCTAGTACGCATGTAGAATGAAAGTATTGTGGTGGAACAGTGAGACGCAAATTTATTTACGTTAAGAATGGAAGAAGACAACTTTGATTTTATGAATGCTGTTCTTAGAAATTTTGATCTACTTCGGCCTTCAGTACCTCCTGCTCGAACTGGACATGTTGCTGTTTCATATGAAAAATATATGTTTGTATGGGGAGGCTATACAGTGAGTATTTTATATTTTAAAAATTATTTATAAAAATGGTTTTTTTTTTTCTGAAATTTTATATTTTAAAATTGATTAATTTATTTCTGAACGTTTTGTCCAGCGTTAATGATAATTCATTTAAGAATATTATCACAATGCAGAAATCCGAAGATAAGGGCGCATAGCGATCTCTTTTTAAAGTTTTCTTTTTTTCAAATGAAATATTGGAATTAAGATTTTTTGTTTGATTTTCAGAAATGATCGATAATTTTCTGAAAAAATTCCTTCGATTTTCGCTATGATATTCTCTCTTCCTTCGATTTTCGATTTCTCTTCCTCTGATTTTCGATTTCTCTTCCTTCGATTTTCGATTTCTCTTCCTTCGAATTCCTTCGATTTTCGCTATGATATTCTCTCAAAAATTCATTTAAATGTTTTTTTTTTTTTTTTTAAACATCTCATTATATCTAGTATATATTACATATTTAAACTTGCATAATATTTTTTAAAATTACCTGGAAGAATTTTGAATATTAATAATATTGATTTCAATAATTATTATGCATCCATTGTTTATATACATAATCTGTGATCATATATTGATAGAATTTTATTTATAATGATAGTATAAGTCTTTCATAAAAGTTTTTATAAAAACATCAAAAATTTAATTTGTTGTATTGATTTGTAAAAAGTTAAAAATTTCTCATTTCTGTAAATTAATTCTATTTCTCATTTTTACATTTAATCTAATAAATTTTACTGTTGAATCATTGTGAAAATTAACTCACGACTTTACATTTTTATTATAATTGATTTTTAACATTTAATTATCTTCAGTGTATATAATAGCTTAAATCATAATGAAGTAAAAACAAATTACTTATCAATTACTTCAAGGGTTACTAGCTTATAAAACACAAATTTCTGGATATTCACAATTACATTATATCTTAAAATGCAAAAAAATATTTTAGTGCGGTAAGCCAGCTTTTACATTTTATCACCTGCATTGGACTTTAGGAATGGGATTCAGTTTTAAAATATTTCATCTTGTATTAGAGAACATGATTAAATAAAGCTAGATCTGTAATGTAAATACATTTTTATGAAAATTCTTGTATTTAATTGACTAGGTAGTGGTGTGTACCTTATAAAACATCAATTTTAAGGCAATCTAGTATAGAAGGACAATTTAATAGAGATGACAAACATTTTTATGAAAACTTGGTTTCTAATTAACAAGAATTACAATTCACTGTAAATTTATCCATACTTTTCATTGACTCACGTAAATGTGAGCATTCAAATTTTTTAATATCAAAATTGAAAACTTCATATTTATATGTCACAACTTCAAGCATAAATGTTAAAAAAAACTAAACAAACACCTAGCAAAAGCTTGATTATAACTTTTAACAAAATTCATGCATGCACACATCAAATTATGTATTTAAATTGCAAGAATGCAATCTAGCACAGTAATCCACAGGTGTGGCTCATTTTACAGCTGTACCAGCGAGTAGAATTTAACCCAAGAATCCATTATATTAAAAATTACAATATTGAATTCAAAAGTTTATATTAAAAATTATATTTTCAAGAATATGTATTTGTAAACATAATTAAACAGCATATGAAATAACAAAAATATTTCACATGTGGCTTTATTGTCTTTACCAACATATATTATTGTTAATTTATTTCTGTTTATTCATGCTCATATCATAAACAAATTTACACAACAGTTGGTTTTTCAAGATAGTACTTGGTTTTTAATCAACCAAGTATTGTTATCTTAAGATTAGGAAATACTGTATTTAATGCAGACCAAAAAGATTATATAACTGGGAAATTCAGTTGAATTTATAACATAAGTAACATTGGTATCTATAGTATTGTTTTTATTCAATCAGCCAAGTAAACACATCTTTGAAAAGTATTGTATTCAATTCTGTTAGATTGGGTTCAATTAACAATCAATAAAGCTAAATTATAGTGTTAAAAACAAATTTACAGAACTTGGTTTTTACTTAATAGAGCATAGATCAGTAACTAAGTATACATAAAATAGCTGTAATTGAATTATGATAATAACATTTTTACTTGTAATTATTATGAATTAGAATGATACATATTTTAAGGTTTCTGCACTTTTATCTTATTTAATTAGTTAGAAATTTAATGCATTTACCAATCAGGGTTAATCTGTGGTTTAGGTACCCCCTTTTCACCAAATGAACTATAGACGCGCAAAGCGTGGTGACCCTGACTATTTCATCCTAAATGCACTCCTTGTGGTAATCCTGTCTTTTTTGTTATACAATTATATGTGTATTTTTTGTTATACAATTCATAAAAAAACCATTGTTTTTGTTTTTGTTGCCATAACAAAGGTGAAGTTTTCCAAAAACATGGATTTTGGCTTTGTCGCCATAGAAATGGCATTTTTGTGTTGCACTCTGGGAGATAACACGCAAAAATGCACCAGTTGGCTACTTTTTAAAAATGCACCAAGCAGGTGATCCAGAGCACATTTTCACCCTAATCAGAGATACCACTAAATGAATAAATCATGAATATCATTGTTTCTTATGGTAATGTATTTTAACAAACTAATCTTGACTTTCCAACTCTACTCTGAAAAGCAGATCTAGCAGCAAAATGTTTAGCGCTCTGCCTTCAGTTCAACAGTTCATGGGTTCGAATTCCACCCTATGCATGGATGTTTGTAGTGGTTCAGAATCCACTTTAAACTGTGGGTCCTGGTCTAATTAGCCCTCATGTGTAAAAAATGACAGTTGAGCAACAAAGAAACAAACATCAACTCTGAAAATTTTAAATTGATCTTCATGAATAATATCCAAAGATATGTAAGGTTGTCATAAAAGTAATAAACTTCCATGAATGTTGAAAATTATTTAATCTCAATCAAATTACATACATTTCAGAACTTGTCTTGTTAAAAAAATATATTTTGATGTTGAGATCCTCTGATTTATCTCTGCATATGTAATAGGGCTTAGACCTACAAAAATGTATCTTTAATGACTGATGTTTTTGAAGCAAAAATATATAAAAATAACAAAAATGCAATTTTTTTAGAGCTTTAAATTTATTTGAAAATAAATTTTGTATTAAGATATTGTGAAGTTAGTATCTTTGATATGCTTAAAAAATTTTTACTTCAAAATGAAAACTTTGTTTTATTAATCAATTTTACTAGATCATTTGCCTTAGTGGTCATCTGAAGCAAATAAGTGTTTATAATATAAATTTTGTAATGGCTAACCTGCAAAATTAATTATTGTTATTGCTAATTAGAAAACATTACTGCTTTCAAATTAACTAAATTAACCAAAAATAAGGAACTTGGTCTTAAAATTTCATTTAAGTAAATCTTTTATTACATATACAAATAAAAACTATTTTATGTGTTTAAAAAGGCTTTAAATTATTTTTAATTCTCATTGGTTATGTTTATTATCATTGATATTTGTTTAATATGCAAAATAATTTAATTAAATAAATGCATGTTGAAGAATTTAATTTGGAAAAATTCATATGCATAAGTATCTTTTATAATTTTTCTAGGAAAATCCTGGCTCTTTGACTAATACTTACTTCAGTGGTTCTGAAATATGGATATATAGTTGCATTTCAGAGAGATGGTAAATATATTTTTTTATATTTCTAGAATATTTTTATGTTTGATTAGAATAATTGTTAAACAGTACTTCAATTAAAGATTTGACTTCATACCTATAGTTTTACATATATTTTTACTTCTATTCAGATATTTTCAGTGACTTAAGGAACTTTTATTAATAAATTAATTAATTTATTGTGCTATAAGGAATATTTTTATTAGACAAAATATATTTGAAATACCTCATATAATACTTTCACAGGATGTGAATTAAAATGTTATATCTATGTATAATTTTATAATTTATTTATTTTGAAAGAATTTGTTTAATTATTAACAAAAGCACTGCATTTTTAAATCTTTTATTGAAAAATTAATTTGTGGCAATTCATGTAATAGGACAAATTTTTAATTGTGTTTTCATTTTATCTGATCAATTATAGTTATTTGTCCTTAAAATGCAGAATATTGTTTGTAACTTATGTATTCTTTTGACGACCATTATCAGCAAAAGTGTTACCAAATGTTGCAAATTTTATTTATTTTTAAAAGAGAGGGGGAAAACAGTTAACTTATATCTTTGCTGAAAAAAGTAGATAAAAATATTATTTTTAATTCTTATTTCAATATTTACAATGGTACAGTTTACAGGAAAAAATCTTAAATTCAAAATTTGTATGCACTAAATTAAAAAAAAAGTATATGAACATAGGAAGTAGCTCAAGTGGTGCAGTCACAACTTAGCATCATTTGGTGTCATATTTTTCGTACAAATAATTGACGGTATAATTTATAATTTTTTCTTAATAATATTCAGCAGTTAATAACCATAAATATTGCCTGATTTGTTTTTAAAATGTCCTGGTATTTGAAATTGAAAGAAATGTTTTAAAATGTTAACTTATGATGCTTTTTGTCTCAGAGTTTTAATTAAATAAAGAATTCTTATTTTCTAAAGTAAAGCTTAATAAAAGAGTTGGACAAATATAAATTCTTCGTGTTACATGAAGAATTTATATTCCAAAATTACCATTTCAAATGTATAACAAAATTTCTTATTTTCAATTTATATTACAAAATTACAGTTTCCAGTATTCAAATTAAATATAATTTGCAAATCAGGATTTAAATTAGAAACTAAGGTCTGTCGTGCTGTTTCATACACTTTGTATAATCTCATTGACTGTTGATAGCTTTGAATCCCTGAATTTCCCACATTTCCTATTCATTTTATAATTTAAAGTAGAATTTTTTTTATGTACATGTTGATTCTGTACTATTGAATATTTAACTTCTAGATACACAAACACTGCTGCATTTCTCCCAGAAACTGTGATGGTATGCATAGTATTTATAATTAAATTTCGAATATTTGCTCATTTCTTTGTTATGCTGTAGGTTTCCTATAATATTGTGCATATTCAAATTTTCTTCCTAATTTATTACATTTTCATGTAACTCAATTTATATTCGTATATGTGCCATGAAGGGGTACATGTGAATACCATTAAGATCATATCCCAATTAAAAAAGTAAAAAAAAAATTGAAATTTCTTTTATGAAATTGTTGCTATAGAAGGATATATTTGAAATTTTTGTTAAACTAATTTACTTAGTATAGAAAAATTTAATTATCTAAATTGTAATTACGAGTATTGAATAAGATAACGAAAAGCTTGTAATTTGATTCTCAAATTTGTTCTCTTAATTCAAATTTTTTGAATGACTGTTTTGTTTTCATACATATAATCTGTAAGATTTTAATTCTGAATACTAATTTTGAACAATTATTAAGTACTAAATATATTAGTTTTATACTCTTATTTAATCTATTTTTTATATTTAAGGAAAGAAGTTATTTTCAGTTTCTTATAAAGATTAAAGTAATTTTCTTTTAAATTCCTAAATTTTGTTGCAAAGAAATGTCATGTTTCTATTCTTTAAAATAATATTTAAATGTTCAAAATTAAAAAGTATTCATGCATCTAGTTCAATGAAAGGAAACTTAAAATTATATTAAAGTAATTGAGAAATTGGTCACTATTTGTTATCTAATAAAATGTTTGAAACCTATAATCTTGATATTTGAATGAGTATATTTTAAGTACAAATTAATGAATGAAAAACTAACCATATAAATTTTTAAAAATGAATAGCTAGTGGGAATAGGGAAATTTTTGATTTTATCAATTAATTGTCTACTAGCAAGAAATACTTTGTCATTTTCACTTAAATGAAGTGATAAGTTCAACATTTGAATTGATGTCCTCCTTTCCACTTTGAATCAGTAGATAAATCATATAGTTTTATGGCCTGGATCGTTTCAACTGAGCAGTTTCAGTTAAGTCTGAGAAAGATAAATTCTTTTGGCAGTTTGTCTCACACAGCTTTAAGCCATAAGTTTTGCTGTAAGCGAGCTGGTCATTGTTTTCTTAAGTACTACATTCAGTTACCATTGCCTAACCTTTGGTGGCAATGGTAACTGGTGTCAAGCAAAATACAATTTGAGGGATTTAGTTTCTTAAAAATAAAATTATTATGTAATGTCTCAGTATTAAGCAGTAGTTTATTCTCAAAATTTTAAGAAGTATATTTTTGTGTTGTATGTGTATCATAAGTATATATTGTTACTCCTCCATACACATTGAGATAAATAATTTCCTCTTTTAGGTATCTGAAGACCTGTCTTTCTAGCAGTTATCCACCTGGAATGTCTGGTTCTGCAGCAGTTGTGATTGATGATGCTTTATATTTATTTGGAGGTTACGGGTATGATGGTGAAGGATGCACAAACAAGTTGTACAAATTAGATTTAGAAAGTTTTTTGTGGGAGCCAATGAAGCCTTCAGGAACACTTCCTACACCAGTGGACAAGATGGCTGGATGGGAATATAATCGAAAGTAAAAATTTTTGTTTTATTTTCCCTCATGTAAATCTTTCTCTTATTAATCTTTTTGTTATCAAAAGAGAATAGTTATTGTTAACTATCAAAAAAAATTAATCAATGTTATTTTCCATCACAAAAAATGGAAATTGGTGGAAATGAGAAAAAAAGATTTTACTGTTGCTATTCTTCTTCTCCCTAAATAATGAATAATTGTTGACACTGTTATAAGGAAAAATCTATTTTATCTGTTAATAATTAAGTGTATTTTCTTTAAAATAGTGTACATGAAGTTGTAACGAGAATTATTAACTTTATGTAATAATAAATTATTCTGTATCTTATGAAAGAAAAATATTTTTAAACATGTAATCAAAAATAACCATGAATGTAATTGAATATTAAACTTTAATTATGTATGGGAAATATTTTTTATGAATATACAAAGAGAGTTAATGATCAGTTATTATATTTATTATGATATTTTTTATTAAAATATTAATATTTTAAATGATATGTTAAGCAACAAATCATTTCCTTAATTGAGATTAGTTTCCTAATTTTATTTCTCATTGTTTCTTACTTTTTCTATTTAAAAAAAAACATGTTTTGTAACTTTATTTATATTTAGCTTTTTTTTAATATTTCAATAATTCTTAATGGTATTTTCAATGTTATAAATTTCCGATATGTTATCTTTTGAGTCTATGCAGACAGAGTCATGCATTGCCTAGAAATTGAAAAATTTGAGGCTTCTGGAAATCCTTGGAATTTTAAACTGATACCGTGAATAACTTGTGGAATAGTGAAGAATTTTTAATTTTACTTTATATATATATATATATATATATATATATATATATATATATATATATATATATATATATATATATATAGTTTTGTTTAGAAGATAATATATAATTTTTTTTTTTTTTTTTAATTTTTTAGCATTTTCAATTAAAGTGGACAAAAAAGAAGCAAAATACAATAGATGCTTACTTTTACAAACCATTAATTTACCAACACTCACTATTTTATTTATTATTGGCTTGTCCATAAGGGTTCCGTAGATGCAAACATATTTTATTTTCATTTATAAACTTAGTTGTTGAAAAATCTCCTATTTACAAACTTGCATTTGTACATTTTTTATTATGTAATGTTTTGTTAATTTTTTTTATTTATGGTTGGAAAACTTGTATTAACATAATTATTGGAAAATTTGAATTGTGGGTAACTAACTGCAATATTGAGTATTAATTATTCATTGTAATGAATAAAAAAGTATCTTCAATTGTAAAATCAAAATTAAAGGAAAATATATTTTTTTTAAATCCTAGTGTGATTATGTCTTAGAATTGCCTTATGAAATTATATTCTATTGCAACGCTCTCGTTAATGTATGTTCGGAATGGATATCACAGAAAAAATATCTATGACACTGACTTATGTGCTTTCTTAAATAAACCACTGCAACTTAAGAAAGACCAAAAAATTTATCAGATATAATTTATTTGTAAGTATTACTAGATGATTAAATCATTGAGAGCATGTTATAAATGAGGATGAAGAAGAAGTTTTAGGATATAAAATATGAAAATAATTAGTTCTGTGATATCTGTAAAACAAATAGGTTAATGACTTACAAGGTTAAGGCACTTTTTGAGAAAAACAACAGATGATTTTCTACCTAAAAAATTGTATTTCTGAAAATATAGTTTTGTAATAGAAAAATACTTAAGCAAAATTTTTTTCAGTAAAATAAAATAAGTTGTTTTTAATTGTAAATCTTACTATGTTCTTTTTTTATGTAATATTGGCTAAAATTTTCAACAGTGTTTTATTTATTAAGAGAGCTGATAGTAAAAAGCAGTTTTAAGACCTTACCTTAGAAAGCAGTTAAATAGAAAAATTAGTATTTTTCTATTTAACAAACTTTCAATTTTAAGAACTATTTTGCCAGTCTCTACATGTTATTAAAAATAGATATATTTTGTATTAGTTTATATCATATCTATAAATAAGACAATATAACATAATAAAAACAAATTTTATGATTAACATAAAAATATATATATAGAATTTGACTACACAGTCTATCTTTTTTTTGATTGAACATATGTTTTTTGACTTTGACCATGAGGTTATTTAACATTAAATTCATATATTTGTGTGGTAAAATTGTACAAATTTGCAGTACAATTTTATTGGCTTGCTTTTATCTTATTTTGTCAAACTAATCTAAAAAATTTTAAAATATTTGCTTTAGCTTGATTGGTTAGTGATCTTGAATTATATGCCTCATCTGAAACTTTAATATATTAGATATAATTTTTTTTATATATTTTTGTTACATATAATCACCATTTTGTCTTAGGGCAAGATACTGATTTCTGTGATTTTAAAATACATTTATCAGCGTTATGAAATATATCAAAATAATTGCAGGTGTGTGCAGTTACATACAATAACTTTGTTATATGTTTGTTTTATTTCTTCATATCATCTGTCTTAATTTTATCATTGCTGCAAATTTATTTCCTTATTCAATGAAAGTTTGGATATATTCTTTCATGAAAATGTCTTGATATGCTATTGACTGGATCAAAGTAGCTTCTTCCAGAATCTTAGAGATTTCAAGAATTCAAAAATAGCATCTGGGATTAGAACTCAAGAACTGTTTAAAATGTTTCTTTATTAAATTAAAGCTTTTAATTAATTTTGGGCAAACAAAGTTTTTTGGCCAAAGAAAGTTTCTTGAATATTAAAAACTTTCAACAATTGTATTATAAACATTAATAATAATAATAATATTAATGTTTATGTTATATGCTGTTATATTAGTGTAGGCATTTTAATAATACAACATAATTATTATTAATGTCTATAACGCAGTAGAGTACAATTTTTTGTATATTTTGTTTCCTACAGACATATTTAAGCAGTTTCACTTGACAATTTTTTATCAAATGCTTAATACTTTTGATATTGAAACATAAATCCTAAGGTAAATGTAGAAAATTTATATATAATATCATCAAATCTTAATAAAACCTGATATATCCTTTCATTAAAAAATTAGATACTCCTGTGTCAATATTCTTAGATAAATCATTATAAAGTTCCTTTCAATTACGAAAGGAATGTTTCATTTTTTTATAATCCATTTTATAGTTATTAAAATTTAAAGTTTATTTTGATTTGAAAGCAATTAGATAAATTAATGAATTCGTTTTGAAAAAAAGGATAAAACTACAATGTGATTAACATTATTCTCATCTATCTTTTAAGGATGAGGTTGTTAATGAAATAATGTTATAAAAATTTGTCTATATAATCATTTGACAAGATTATCATTCATTTATTTTCTTGTATTATATGTTTACCACTTTTATCTTATTTCTAGGTTCTATGTATTTGGAGGCTTTGGCAATCCAGCTTCACATGAATTTCAATTTGTATTTTATCATTTGTTATATGTGAGTATTTTATATTATCATTATACACAATTTTTAAAAAAAAATTATGGAATTATTTGTCATCAAGTGATTTATTTTAATTAAATGTATTATATTTTAGAATTTATTAATCTGAGAAATTAAACATCAAATATATATTGATACACTTGAGCATTTAGCATGCAAATTTATTTGATGTGTTTAATGCTAAAGTTCATAGTAAAGTTTATGAACATAATAACTGGTTATCATCTTATTTTTGTCATTATCATTTTGATATTTACTGTTTTTTGTTATGATTCAACTAACTGCCATAATTGTTATATTTTGTATTTGCTAACAAAATTAAGAAAAAAATTGCAATGCAATGCTGAAATCTATTAAAATAGTTAATTTAAGTTATTTATATTTTTTGCATTTAAGGAAATTTATTTTATTTGTAGCCCCATACTTCTTATATAAAGTTAAAATATTTCATTCTTTGAAGAATCTTCTATTTTCTATGGATAATACAATATTGACTAAGTGCAATATTAAAGCTTCTGTATATGGAATAGATGTTTTTTTTTTATTTTTTAATAATGTTGGGTATTAGGTAACTAATCCGTCATCACAACAAAGCCGCAAATGGGCTGCGTTTGGCCTAATTAGTTATGACGTCTTTCTCATCATCGAAACTAAGTGAGTTTGAATCTTGGCTTAACTAAAAATCTGTTCTGTTCACTAATGGCGGCTGGGGTATGTTAAGACAGGGCATGGTCGCAATGTCCTTCAAGTGAAACAGTACTTCTGGGGGTGACAAGCCAGTTATTGGGAGTATTCTGCTTGGTTCCTACTTCAAAATCACAAAGACTCCAACCGGCTGCTTCTATCTGATAGAACCCAACTCGGGGCTAAGTACAGGAAAGCATGCTAGTGCAATAACAAAGCTGGAAACTGCTGTTCATTTATCATTACTTAATAGGCACCTGTGAACCAAGTCACATAGGACAGTAGCATTACCCAAACTATACCACCACAAACCTGTTTATAGAGTGGGCCACTTTCATACATCATCTCATAAGAAAGGATAGGAAAAGAAACATCCAAACCCAAACAGGAATTGGAATCCAGGATCAATAACCTATGCGACAGGAACACTAACCACACAGTCATCTGTCAAATAAATAAGATGTGTATTATGTACAAAGTTAGTAATGTCAGTTGAAGTAGACAAATTTGATTAGGTAAAAATATATTTCCTAATTCTAGGATATAAACATGTATTCTAGATAATCATAAGCATATTATATACCCTTACTTTCTTAAGTTGAAAGAATTAAATTGTTATTGATGAGACCATGTAAGTCATAATCTATTAATATAACAACTTTACATTATATAAATTAAAAATTTATATTGCTAGGAAAATTTTGATTATTCCAGCAAACTTTGTTAATGGTGGTTGTGATCAATTTTGTTATTTTATTTATACTATATCAATAAGCTGTATGACAAACACATTAAGCATATGATTAAGTGGTTTTTCATGTGTTGTAATGTGTGTAACTTCTAAGTTTTGCTTGATAGTAAAATTTCAATTATAATTAATATTCTTTAATATCCAGCTTAAAACTGTTTTATTAAATTTTAAATTTAATAAATTCTTGATTTTAATTCTAAACATCATAGAAGAGAGAGGATATCAAAATCATTCATTAACGAAATTTGTGCATGTGTGAATAATTTATTTTATTATATCAGTTAATCATCTCATTGAAATACCAGGTTTTTTTTTTTTTTAAATATGCACATGTGTATGTAAATTATTCTTTAAGTCATAAGTTTTTACAAAAGTTGTTAAAGTTAATGGAAAGTTATCAACAAAAAACTGTATGGTTTAAAGAATTTTTTTTAAACCATACGAATTTAATTTAATGAATCTATATAAATTATAAGTTATATTTTTCAACTATAATGAAAAAATATTTTACCCACTAAGATGTCATTGTGTGACATCTATTTTTAAAAACATAAATTAATGTGTAAAATGTTGTCTTTTTTATGAAATTTCCCTGATTTTGATTAAATATATTTGGTTGATAATTTTTAATAAAGTAGATTTATATTATTGATAAAGAGAATTATAAATTTGAAACTAAAATAAAAAATACTTAAAATAAAATTAATTGCATAGTAAAGTTAAAAATTTAATCATATCTTATTTTCTCAAGAATACTGTAATCCCCCTATAAAATGGTATATTGGCTCCAGGTTATAAGGAAATGTGTTGCATGAGCATTCTCATAAAATGCACTCATATGATCTCATGTATAATGAATTATGTACAACTGATTCACATTTAACATTTCTCATTTAAGGGCATTTAAATAAAATATTAAGTAAAAACTATGTTTTGAATGTGAAATGTATGTGTTTTAATAAAATCAAATTAAGGATATTTTAAATAAAAAAACTTTTAAAATTTAAATAACTAAGAAACTATTAATTTCAAATAAATCAAATAATTTCAAAAACAGTTTTATTACATCTTTATTCGCTGTAGGAGCATTTCTGAAATAACCACCAACATCTTTTTTTAGCAGAATGTTCGTAGGTTAATGACATAGTTTAATCTTATTTTATAAGAACACAATTGACACAATGTTCAAACCCACGTAAAATTGATTGTGAAGTGTACAAATCATTATAAATTTTGCAGTACAGAAGTATAACATGGGGTTATAATTGTATTAAAACATGTTATATGTGGGACATGAAATCACATAAGAATACCATGTTATGGGGAGATTACTGTATATGTTTAATTATTTGACTTTACAACTGTTGATTTATCCATATATTTGTTTATTCAGTTGTCCATATTTTACATGCATTTGTTAAATATTAACATGAAATAAAATAACATTAGTTTAAAATTTAGTCTTATCCTTTTATTATAATTATTTATTCATAAAAAAACACATCTTAGTTTAACTCTTTATTTATCTTGTTATTTTAATATCCTATTTATGACTATATTAAATCTAATCAAGTAGAGTAAAGATATTGATGTAAAGGAAATTTTATTTACAGAGAGGTTGGACAAATCAGTTTTTTGAATATGATCCACAAAAAAATGAATGGAGTAGACCAAAATGCACAGTAAGTGTTTTATTTTATATACCTTATAAGTTTCATTTTTATCTGTACACATTGTCATTCATGTCGGGATAGCTTAGTTAAGATTGAAGCCTTCTGAACTAAATATTTCCAGTATGTTCAATTAGTTGTCAAATTCTTTCATTTTTCACTTTTGATGGCTAAACAATCTTTCTCAAAAGCAATGAGCAAAGTTAAGACCTTCCTTTATTACATTATTTTGTCAAGCTGAGGAAATGTTTTTCTAGTATGTGATTGCTGTTCATATTGTTGCATTCACTGGCTGGATATTTCTTGTAAATTAAGTAAATTATCTATTTTTTTTAATATGATGATGAAAGGAATTAATTTTTGCATGGCATATTTGTCTTAATGATGTATTTTTTGTGGCAGTAAAAAAAGGAAAAAATTAATCACAGATATATATTAGCAAAAGGGCTGAAGTTTCGGACAATACTTTTGTTCTCAAATTCAATATAAAAAGAAGATACAATGCCCCCCCCCCCCAGTTTTTCACTTTTTGAATGAAATTTACATAGAAGGATATTCCTTCAATTCTATACATGATCTGTCACTGCTTATAGCTGTAAAAGTAACATTATAGCAACTTCTATTTTTCTTTGTCAACCTTATTACAAATCTTAATTGCAAACATTGTATTTCTTCAGTACACTTAAAAGCCCTTCTAAGGCAAATTCAATATAGAATGCATGGCCACATTTGTAGCAGCTGTACAAAATTGGGAGAAATAAATATTTTACCTTTATATTATGAGGGGTTTTTTTTTTTTTCCCACCATCTATAAATGTAGATCTTTTATGCCATTACTTATTGCTGACAAAATATTTTTGAAATTTTCATATTGAAATAAAATTTGTACACTGTACAACACAATCACAATAACTAAAATCAATCATGGGTGCTGTTTAAAGTAGTATTTTAATCAATTGCTGTTGATGTAAATTGATAATCTCAGATGTTGAATCGTCAGATTTCTTCTTATAATAATATTTGAAAGGCAATTTATACAATGTTTGGCATACTATTGAAAGTTACTCATATGTACAAGAGGCACTTTTGCTTACATAAACATTAAGAATAGTAGTTACTCATCAGAAGATTACAAAGTATTGTGAAAATTTAATTTAAAAATTGTCTTAAGTGAATTTTAAAAAATAATTAATATGCATCTTTTGGAAAATAAATATGAATCTAAATAGCAAAGTACAGCTGATAAATATTTTGTGAACTTATTTCTCAAATTAATGCCTAAGGGGGAAACCCGATTTAAATTTAAACTATTAAAAATATTACTGAGGGATATAAATATCAATAAATAATCAAGATTCATTCCCTCTTATTATATAATTAAAAAAGTAGTGTAAATATGAAGTAGTGTATAATTTCTTAATCTGTGGACTGAAACACTGGCTGGAAATTTTCAAATCTATGCCAATAATTTTTTCATAGTCTTTGAATAATTTTCAAACAAATAATTTGTCTAATGTATTAGCCCCAAGATGAGCAATGTAAGGTTTGGAAGTGGAAAAAGCTACATCAAAAATAATTTAATCTAATTTTTTCCAATGAGATGTATCTCTTTCACAGAATTTTTTTTATCCATATTCTACAAACATATTGAACAGTCATGATTTCCTGATAGCAAATATTAGCCATTAAGGTTACTGGCAAGACTAGTAACTTCTTCCATGTGCACTACTTATGAATAAACCATTTTTCCCATATTATTATTGAAAAACTTAATATGCCTCTCTTTATAAGATGTGACAGAGGCAAAATAAGATGGCATACAATGCAATTAATTTGTTTTCCTTGAGGAATAGAATCTTGAGTTTAATTGCTATCAAAATGAATAGTTTGTATATCAGTTTCTGAGTCAAATATAACCAAATTTGAAGATTTGTATACTACATCCATTTGTGTCATATTGCAATGCAGATGCAGGAATTCCATCAGCAATATCTCATCCAATGTATACAATTATGGAATTCTACTCTTGAAGTGCTCATGGGTTAACAACATCGGAACATAACAATTGTCCTTAAGTTATGTATTAAGAGATTCCATACTATATCTGTATGATCCTTCAATGTGTCAGTTAAAATATTTGAATTAAAGAAATTCATCACTGAATGTGAACTTGGAACATTTTAGCATTTAATTGCACTTTCCATTCCACCTTTAAAACATTGGTTGTGACAGGTACTTAAGACCAAACAGCACAAAACCCATATGTGTATATATAAAAGTATAAGGAAAAAGAAGTCCATGTAGCTGTTACAAAAATACTGTTCATCCTTAAAAGCTGAATTAAATTGACCAGTCAATAAGCTACCAGGCAAAGATTATTAAAGAAAGTAATTCCCTGTATAGCACTCTGGTACTTGTTTAAAAGAAAAACTTACTTTGTACTGAATTCATTACTTTGTATTGGCCTCAGAAAGCTAAATGAAAAGACGATAACAGATATTTACTATTTCTAATATAACAGATTTAGGAAATGCTACTTTTTTTATTTTAAATGAAAATATGTTGTGTTTTTTCCAAAAAAATATTGATACTAAAGGAATATAAAGGATATGTTCTTATATCATAGATTACTTATATAAAAATACTGACTCTATTTATGAATTACATGTAAGCAAAAAATTTTAGCATTTTAGTTTAGCTAAAATTGTATTGTGTGTAAATGTATAATTTATATGTTATTTCTAAATGGAAATATTACTAAGTGTCATTATATGTATTATGGTAAGAAGAAAATGGGAATGTGCTAAAACAAAAATTATGTCATAGCTTAAATTTGTTTAAGTACCATATAAATTATATATAATTGTATGATGAAAGTAATTTTTTCTGAAAAGTCACGAAATATTTCTTATTTGGTTAAAAGAAGATTTGTGACAAATATTTTAAGTTTAGAAAAACTTTTTTTGTTAGATTATCAATGTTGTATTTACTGGCTGGATATTTTTAGCAAATTTACTATATTAACCATTTTACCTTTGGCTGTAAATCTCTTTTTGTACTTCATTTTCCATAAAATTCTATTCCCTATTTTTCTCTGTTCACCTTCTATGAAGTGAACTGCACTAGTTCAACACTTGAGAAAAACCAGATCCAGAGAGTGGTGAAACAAAATTAAACACAGAGGTTCGAGACAGTAGAAGCAGCTTCAAAAGTTCAGAAGTAACAATCTGAAAAAGAAATTAAAAAGGAATTCCCTGCAGTTAATATGAAACATACTGCTCAATATTTAAGTCTGAATTTTATCTACTGAATCTTTGAGACTACAAAATTACAAATTCAAATTAATAAATCCTGTTAGCTCCTAGAAATGTCCTAAAAAGCTTAACACATTCCCTGTCAATAAAAATTTATACATCCATCCTCAGAAGCTGAATGTACTGTCCACTATTTTTAAATATGCACATAAAAAATTGGAACACAAAATTAAAAAACCATGCACATAAAATATAAAATAAAGCTTCACTAAAACATGCCTCTGAAACCTCTTGATTCAACCCTCAAAGCTGTACTGAAAATAAAGCATATAACTTATCATAGTCAGTCTTTATCCCAGACCATTGCTGGTATATGAAGTAGCACCATATTAACATTCCAGTGATAGCAAAAGTTTTAAATTTTACATAAATTTATTAAAATTGTGTTTTGGTTTGGTTGTGTTAAATGGATGCAGAAGGTGGGGGTTTTTTTTTTTTTTTTTTTATAATTAACCTTGTTTTTGTGTAAAGGTCGTTTTTACTACTTTTAATTTAATCATAAACAATCTATTTGCATCCATACAAAATTTACTTACACACCTAATTTTAAATGCCTAAGCATTATTAATTAATAATATTGTTAAGTACCCACATGATATTCATACTTCACTCATTTTAATTAATACAATAAAATAAGGGGTGCCACTTAAAAAGCGTACCAGCTGAAAAAATAATTTATATATATAAATATATATTTATATATATAACTTATTCTTTCAGCTTCTTACTTTTTAAGTGGCATCACTTATTTTATAAAAGAAATATCTACTTGCAGAAGATATTGTATCACTAGGCTAGCTTGTTTTGATGACTTCGAATACAAATTTAGCTTATTCCTCTGAAATTATTTTCACAATCCAGTTCCATACAATAGAAGTATCTTCTTCCAGTCTAAGAGCTCTTAAGATTTGATTAATTGAACTGTTTTGTTTTGTAATCAAGAGTTGATGCAATTCAGGCTTGAACAGTATATTTCATATTAGCCTGCCATGAACCATTTTGTTTTTTTTTTCTTTTCTTTTATTTATTTATTTATTTTTTTCATTTTAACTTCCAGCTCTCATCTTTGAATTACTGTAATTTCTTCTCCTGCCTCGAACCTCCAACAGTCATCAATCTTATTACCTCATCCTCTAGAACCCATTTTTCTCAAGTGTTGTGCTAGCATATTTCACTTTGTAAAAGGGGGAATATGGGAATGATAAGCGGATGAATCTTAGAGAGTGAAATATAAAATGGACTTCCAGTCAAGAAAAAGCGGGGTTAATTTTGTTAATTACCAAAAAATATCCAGTCAGTGAATACAACTGTATAGCATTATCCAGATTAGGCAATTTATTTTAATCTAATAAGTAAAATCTGTCTTTTCAAATATTTTGCCTTCATTCAAATTATAAATATGCAAAAAAAAAAAAAAAACATTATTTAAAATATTTGTTTAAATGCAGTATTCACATTACTAATCTCGTTAATCTTGTTACTTCACATCTTTACATACTCTTATTTTAAAACCAATTTTCAATTTATTTAATACTTATGTAAGTTCTGATTTTGCAAATGGAACTGGATGTCAGGAAATAAAATTAAATGTAGTAAGCATTGTTTGTCTCATCTTATTTCTTGTTTAAAAATATTTCTGAACTTTTCATTTTGTCTGATTAATTTGTATTTTCAAGGGTGATTTGCCATGTGCTCGAGCTGCTCATGCTGCTACAGTATTAAAAGATAAAGTTTATATATTTGGTGGAAGACATGATTCTTACAGACTTAATGATTTGCATTGTTTAGACATGACAACATGGCATTGGAGTGGGGCGTAAGTTGTCACATTCAAAAGAATAATTTAGTGTTTATTTCAATTTGTTTCAAATGTTTTAGGAGAATTTTAAGCTAAGTAAAATTAGGGTTAAATTTTTCCATCATGTTTCTAATACTCTTTGTTATGCAAATGTTGTGCCCAATATGTTGTATTAAAAAAAGTGAAAAATCATTATGTAATTTCTATGAAGGGTAACTATATTACTAAAACAAAATACTTATTGATATTCCCTTATTTGTTAAAAACCAGTTTTCAAACTCATTGCTGTTAAATATAGGATGTTTTATTCAATGGCTATACCTTGTTTCTATAATTCTTATAAAATAAGTTATAAATTGAATACAAATTAGTGAAGTTGTCGTCATAATACAATGCAGCATGAACATGAACTAATGTAATTTTCTAAAATATATTGATTAAATTTTATTATTTCATGCTATACAATACTGGATTTCTATATAAATATGAAGTCTTTAAATATGTAAGTAAACATGCAGTAAAATTTGGAATTAAGCTTTCTTTTTTAGCCATGTCAAACTCCCAAAATACCAAGGTATTATAATATACATTTTCTTCTGGATATTGCTGCAAGACTGTAACAAAGTTTAATCAGGAGTTCCTTTTTTTTCCCCTGTCTTACTATATATATATTTTTTATATATATATATATATATATATAATATATATATATATATATATATATATATATATATATATATATATATATATATATTGATGATAAGTTTTTGCAAAGTGTTTAAATTTAAGCATTCTTTTTACTTATAAAACAAACTTTAATTGTTTTGGAAAGAAGACAAAATGAATTTCGATTAAACATAAAGTATTATTAGTAGCATGCCAAAAAATAAGTGTTAAATATTGGTTCTTATGTTTTTAAATGATATTTATTTATAGTATATTAGTAAAATGTTTAATACTGATATTTAAAATAAAATTTTATAGTTTAAATTCTTTTATTGAATACTCATGTTTTTAATGTTTAGGTCAATAATAAAAAACATATGTTTGTAAAAATTGTAACTTTTTTTAAGCTATTAATTTTAAATATAAAAATGATGGAATTTTTTAATTATATTAATTCACTTGTGAATTTTGACTTTAAAATTTGTACTTACTGATTGTTTTAATTTAGCTTTTTATTGACACTAACAGTACTTAATGTTTAGAATTCTGATTGTTTAAATGCAAGGTAAAGATTATTCATTGAGAAGTACTCTACAAAACGTTATTTGAAATGTGAAGTAATTTTAACTATTTTTTAAAATTTTGATTTAATGAAATGTTAAATTTCAGTTAATTGAAATTAGATATGTAATTTTAATTTTATGGGAGATTTAGTTAACAGTGAATTCTAAATATATGTTTATTAAATAATGTTTAAATTTGATTAAACAATATTTCTTTAGTGCCCCTTTTTTGATAAAATTTCTTTAGTGCCCCTTTTTTGATAAAATTTCATTTGTTTGTTTTTTATACTTTTATAATCTAAGTCACTTTATATAATGTATTACTCAAAAAAAAAAAAAAAAAAAATTTTTTTTTGAGCACTATCAAAAAAATTTTCATATTCATGACATAATATCCATATTTCTTCTTGTGACTCAAGATTTTGATTGGTTAAAATTTATCTCAGAATATATATAAAAAGTATTTGTCTAAATTTCTAAATTTGAAAGACAACGTATATTATAATTTTGCAAAATTAGGTATCTAAAACTTAAAAAGGAAAAACATGAAATATATAGAAATTCTTGGATAATATTAATTTTTAATAAAACTATAATTCATCAATATAGTTATTAAAAAAATATTAATAAAGGGTCTGACTTCAGTAAGATATATTTCACGAGATACAATTATTCATTGATTATTATATCTTACATGTGAAATTTGTTTATAATTTTTCAAGTTTCAGATATCTAATTTTACAAAATTATTCACTGTTTTTGAAGGTTTTTAGTTGAAGGATTTAGTGTATGTACTGTTTCCTCTTAAAAGAATTCATTAACGTGAATAGGAAACTGTACTTGATAAAATTTATAGTACATTATAGAATTTAGAAATTTCTCATGAATCATTTCATAAAAGAATTTGAACTAAATTTATGTGATTTAATTAAACATTTCTTCCTATGCAGAATATCTGTGAGAAGCCCAGTTCCTGAGGGTAGATCTTGGCACAGTTTAACTGCATTAGCTCACGGATACCTCATTCTTTATGGTGGTTTCAGCCAGAACAATGTTGCTTTGAGTAAGTTTATTATTTATTCTGTATGTAATAATTGTGAAATATTTTTAAATATTTAAGTAAGATGTACCTGAAAATTTCATTCAATGAAATATTCATATTACTTTCATATATAATTTCAAAAGTAATATTTATTTGATATTTGTTACTTATATTCAGTTTGAAAGTAGTTTTGCTAATTCTTTGGAGACAGTGGTGATAAATGTACCAAACTGTGTATATGACAACAGAACATATTCTTTTGATTTAATGATGTAACTTGATATGTGTATGTGGAAAATGTGTTTAAGATTTAGTAACCCTTGAAGTATTTTTCATTTATGGTTGAAATTCAAGTGTTTGAAATTGTTTTGGAAGTGTATCAAAGTGAAAGATTCAAATATTTAATATAGCAAATTAAATTTTGTCTTTGAAAGGCTGTAATCAGATTGAAATTTAAGTGTTTGAAGTTATATTTTATTTTAAAATTGTATATCAAGTTAAAAAATTTTAATTTTAGTTACTGTGGGAAATGAACAATATGGATAATAATACATTGACTTTAGTTTTTTTTTTTTTTTTTTAACTATGCAAGTGATGAGAAAGGGAGTAATTTATGTGCTGTTTTATTAAAATTGATGTTATAATATTTATGTAATTTATTGAGTATTGTGTACAAATATTTGACATTATTTAGATTTACTGAGAATTATAATGCTTAAACTTAGGTTTTCATAAAAGTGTCTATTATTTAAGCAATTGGTTTAGCTTTATTGCTCAGTTCTCTCTGAAGTTGGACCTGATGATTTCTTTAAAGGTGAACGCCACTGCTTCATTGATTAAAATGTATGTTTATTATAGAATTAGTTCTATTGTCTGGTTGTTTCTATGATAGATTATGTTACACTGATATTTTCTTAAGATAAGTGCCATTGCCTGTTCCAGTTTTCATAAAAATGTTTATTATTTACATTATATTGATCCACTTTTATTGCTTAGTTGTCTTCCCCTGTAGACTGTGATATATTTAATTTTATTTTTTAATGTGTTATCTTTGGCAATTAGTATATAATTATTAATATTTTAATACTTAAGTAGTAAGTATAGATAATAAAATATTCAAAATTTTGATGTTTGAAATTTAAAATAGCGTGTAATTGCAATGTTTTAAAATTCAAGCTTGAGTGTGATCAGTATTTTGAAAATCCAATATTATTCAGAGTTAGGTAGTTTAGGTCTTCATGATAACTGTGTGGCACTCTGTACAGAAATTTCAAATTACACCAAAAACTTATTGGCTCTTAGGATTTTCCAAAACTTTATATGTATATATATTCATTCATTTATTAAATTATTAGACATTAATTGTGATTTTAACATTGGTGATACAAAATTTCAGTTAATTTTAATATATATATTTTTATTATGTATCAATTCCTCATAATAAAATTTCTATTGATGTCACTAGAGAATGTTTCTATACATACCATAAAACCTTTTCAAGAGTGGTTACTATGTTTGAACATTTCTTTAGTAGCTTTATTTTTCTTTTCATCATATTTATGCTCTTTGTACCTAGAATTTACATAGCATCCAAAATCATATTCGTTTCTGTATATATTGCAACATTCATTCTATACTGTAGACCACTTACTCTTTAATATTTGTACTGCAAACATTCTTTATACTGTCTCCTTTTCTAAAAAATTTCCAAATAACAAAACTTTTCCCATCCATATGGGTTAATGGGGCTAATTTGTTTCGATAGATTTTAAATTAGCATCAGTTAGAGCCCACACTGAATTTATTTCTTATTAAATTCAATATTTATAAAAGGAAATAAGTTTACAATTTCAATTTATTTAGCTTGTTTTTATTTAATTCTAAATTGCCTTCATTCCAATCTATTTTATTTCAGTAATAATTTTTACGTCTTTAATATAAATAAAATTTATCTTGAAGTTGAAAGTCAGTATTAATCTTTACATGTACAAATTTAATTTCTTACATAAATAAATTCTGTTACCATGAATGAATGTTCAAACTTATTACTTTCATAAATACTAAAATAAAAATCTTAATTGTTAATAATGATTAAAAAAAGAATTGTTTATGTATATTGTCTATGATTGCCACTCTTCATTCTGCAGTATGATTTCAACCATTTCAGATGGTACTGTAATACCTGAAATGGCTAATTTTATGTTTAATAATTTATAAATTGGATTTCCAATTCAAATATGGCATCTTATTGTATTTATTTGCTTCAAACCACAAATCTTTATTGAATTAATTCTTCTGGGATTATAGTGAATGTCAAACTACAAACAAAATTGCCTTGTAGAAAGTTTAAAAAGGAAATAATTACAGAATTAAAAAATAATTCTTGACAGCAATTATAAATGAAGTGATTAAAAATAAAGTATATGAGTAAAATTTTCAAGTACTTTCCGTTTTTTTAGTTCTATCTAAATCTTTTTGTAAATTGATCTTAAAATTAAATGCTCTGTGAATTTAGGATAAAAGATTTTTTATTTTTTTATTTATTTATTTTTTTTTTAAAGAAAAAGGAAAATTTTAATGCATGTCCTGAAAAATATTATTTTATAAAAAATATATATAATATTTTATAGTTTACTACTTTAACAAATTTCTGAAAATAGTTATACATTCATAGCTGCCAACTCTACTGATTTTTCATCATTTTTCCCAATAATGTGTAAAAATCTTCTAATTTTTGGTAATTTCAGTGAAAAATTTAAAAACAGCTGAAATTTTACTGGAAAAGTATATTGAGTTATTTTAGGAGCTTTAATAAACAACAGAGGGTGCATATTACATTGATGACATTTACACATACATATATATATATATTCTTTTTTTATTATTTTCTTCTGACTTTCGAGTCCGCAATGAGTAAATGGTGCTGTAAACACTTAGTCACCAATTTTTTATAATTTATTTGGCTAAGTTATTATATATGATATTATCATACCATAGTTGTTTTTACTGCAGCTCTACAATACATAAACTGATTTTACTATCAAAAATAAAAATTCTCTTAAATTCTTTAATGAAATGGGCTTTGTGCTTAATTCCTTACAACATTTATCCAAATTTAGAAACTGTTAATCTTTACTATTATTTTATATATTCTTTTTTTAAAAAAAGATTTTTCTTGCTGTAACATGTCTTAAATTTTAGTTCAAGTATGTTTCCAATGTATTGGTTCCTGTAATCCATTTCAAAATATTCTTAAAATAACAAGTCATTTATGATTTATTTATGATAATTAACATTTGTTTCTCAACCTCTGATTTACTTAATCATTTATGCAGAAAAAGAAATATTAAATATCTCAAAATAATATTTTACATAATAATATGTCTATTTATAATTAAAACCAATTTTTAGTATAGTAAAGTTAAAAAAAAAAAAAAATAAATTGAAAGAATTACAAGTATTAAATTTCTTAACAATATTTTTCGAAAAAATTTTTTCTAAATTAAGGGTTATTATATGTATTTATAAACAATTTTTGAAAAATGAGCATATAAAATCTTATCAGATTTTATATGCTTATTTTTCTTAAAGTTATCTACTAACGTTTAAAGTATTAAAATGTGTTGACAATATATTTTAATGTGGAAGAAATTAGAATGACTAAATATTATATAATAATTTTAATTTACATAATTGAGATATTTATCAAAAAAGTCTGGAAGCCAAAATGCTTCATATTCTGAAATTTACATTCAGTTTTCATCTCTCTTAAGATTAGAAACGGTATGTTATGCAAAATCTTACATTAAAGTGAAATTCTTTCTGGTTAGTTTTTAATTGATTATTTTAATATAGGAGAAGTAATGATGTGTCTAAAAATCTTAATACTTAAATATTGCAATGTTTAATTTTTAGTATTACTGAAGGATTTAAGCATGTTATATATGTAAAAAAGGCCTTAATCATCCTTAGCACTTTAATTAAAAGATTAAAATTATTTTAATATTATTCAATGTATAAATTTTTTTACATGTAAAATAAGTTAATATTAATTTGTTGTTAATTTTTTTAATTAGTTCTATATTTTGTTTTGCTTATTACTATTATTTTCCTTTTCACTTATGACTTCATCTCTCTTCTGTTTACTTAAGTTTTGTCACATAGTATGAACTCCACTCAAATATTAAATTTTACTTGAATATTTCTACATAGTTTTGCCATTTGGATAATTTGTTGCAGAACAAATGCTGTCTGTGATGGAGATACAATTATAACATTTTTCATTATCACTATGTTGTCGCAATGTATAAGTATTGAGGACAAAAATTTGCTTCATTTCTAATGTCTCTTTATAACTAGACAGTCTAATGTTTATGAAAGATATATAAAATGATTTATTTTTTTGCTTTAGGTGACTGTTGGATGTTTGACACTAATGCAGAAATTTGGCAACCAATAGAACTATCGTTTCAGAAACCTCGCCTTTGGCACTGTGCATGCCTCAGTGTATTTAATGAAGTGCTAATATATGGGGGTTGTTCTTCCAATATATTAGATCTAGATAGGACGCCTGTAAGTTTAATTCGTAGAATAACTCATTTTTAAAACATTTTAAATTTGATTTTTTTTATTTACTGTCTCTTTTTCTAGGAACAGGCGACAGAAATGATCACTATTCGAATAGTACCAAAAACTCTCTTCAGGTATATAACATTTTATTATTCTTATAGCTGATTTTTAATGTATAATTTATAAATTTGTAATAATTATACCATAAAAATACTGATTTTAACATTTTTAAATCATGTTTAATTATTAATTTTTAAATAGATAATAGTTTCTCTTGAAAAAAGGAGCATTCTTACTTTATTATTAAACTAAATTTATTTTTCAAATGACAGAAATATTCCGGAGCATAAAATGATGAATTTAAGCAAAATTGTTTGCTATTTTAAAATTTTGAATAAGCAGCAGTTTAATGTTCAATATTTAACTATCAATTTAACAGTTCTTTGATTGTTAGAATGATAAGAAGAGAGTATTTCAATTATTCATTATAATAGAGAAAAATACAAACATTTCCCAGTACTATTTGTCTGCATGTGTAGTAGGAAAATTTTCATAATAACTATAGATCAATGATCCTGAAAACATTGAATCTGATTTTAAAATTTTGCTATATAAATAGAGAAATATGATATTTTTGCTGCAATAAAAATAATTAAATTTAAGTTTGTTGTGTTTTATGTTATAATCATTTTAATAATTCGTATTTTTAACCTGATGTCATATATAAATTCTGCTCACCATCGTCTTGACATCAGGTTTAGCATATCCAAGGTGCACCATAAGGAGGCTATTGCTGCTCTACAACTTACTTTCAAAATTGTAATGTGTACACTATTTAATGTTTGAAGATTTTTCTTTGAATTTTAATGCATTTTAAAATTTAAATTATTTTAATTTAATGGTTATTTTTTTATTACGATAATTTTGTTTGCCATGAGAATAAACAACTTTATTTTGTATTTTAAAAAATTCATTGGATCTGGCCTGTGGTATTTTAATAAAAATTGTAACTTTCTCCTTCTTAATTAATTTTTATAAATTAGAAAAAAAACATTTTCTAATTTTATAGATTAGAAAATATTTTTTTTAAAACATAAATGTCAAATATCAGTGCAGTAACAGCTATCATATGTCAATCGACTAATAGTGCTCATACAACTTGATACCAAGATATAAATTTTTAAAAACTGGTGTTATATTGAAATTATTCATAGCATTTAATCATCTTTCATTGTAATATCATTACAATAAAAGATAAATGGTAAGTATAATTCATAGTTATTACTATATATATATATATATATATATATATATATATATTAAAGAAAGTTCTTGACAAATTAAATATAACTTTTAAAAGTATATAAAACTTTTAAAAATATATAGTGTATATTCATGCACCATTTTAAAAGAAGCCAGTATTTTTTCTGCTGAAAATAAAAATAATAACAATTGAGATAAAAAAAAATACATTATATCTAAAAATGTTTTAAAATAAAATTGTCTTTATTATAGTGTTTAATATTAATTTATTTTGTTAGATTTTTTTTACCACCTTTAGGATTGGTTTGAAAAGGATGCCTTCAAAAACATGTGCATTATATATTGCAATATCCTTCCTATAGTGCAATATTAATAATCTATGATTTAGATGTAGCAAAAAATTATTAACTCTGATTCTTTTTGAATAATTTTTCTTAACTCTGAGTTTAACTTCTAAGGAATTATTTATTTTATTTTGGAAAATTAATTTTCTGTTGATATTTTGTTAAGAAACTTAGTATGTAACTAAATTAGTATTTCTTCAGAAGTATTAAATGTAATATATAATTGTTGAAAAAATTCTGTTTTCCTTTCAGACTTTGCTTAGATGCTCTGATGGCTATACCTCAAAGCCGTTCATTATGGAGCATACTTCCCCATGGAATACAGCAGTTATTGCACTTGAAATGTGGCAATATGCCCTCCAGAAATGTGATTGGTTCCTAAAGAGCTAGTAATGACTTTTCATCTAGAATATTTTCATTATCAGCTGATTTTCAACTTATGTTGCATGTGAAGTATTGTGTAATAAAATTAAACAGAATCATCATGTTTGCCCATAACATTTTGTATAAAGTGTAGATTGTTCTGTAAATTTTTTCATTATATAATGGAAAATATTACTCATAAGCTTTTTGTAACTATAGAAAAATTTTATGTTTATCAAAAGTTAACGAATTAACAATACTTTCTACAGAAGGGATTCTCTCGGTTAAATGTTAATAATATTATTGTACCTCCTTCCTATATTTTCCAAAACTTTCAATAATTTAATAAATAGGTTATTAGCTATTTCCTCTTTCATCATTTCAAAAAAGATATAATTTTAGATTTAATTTTGTGTAACTGCTGTAGTTTGTATAAATACTGTTTAAAGTACACAGTGTTTTATGTGTCAGTGTTTCCCAACCTTTTTTATACCACAATTTTCCCAGAACCTTAATTAGTTTGTTGGCTCCATGTGATATCAAATATGATATCATTTTTACATAGTATAACAAAATTAAAGGAAATTTGTAATAATTTTACAACAATAAATGGTATGTAGAATGAAATTTTTTCATTCAATGGAATGAAAAATAGTCGTTAATTATCACATTAAATGTGCCTCTCATTAATAATAATTTAATTTATACACATGCTTTTTTAGTCATCTGGTATTAGATTACAAAGAGATCGTTCCCTAATTAACAGTTTTTCTAATGAAATCTTTTCTGATATCAGTGCCTTATGCATGCCCGAAGTTGGAAATATATTATGCATCGACGAAAGACATCAGAAACCAAACAAAAAGTCATCAGATGATTGATAAAATCAGATGCAAAGACATAAGTTTGTTTTTATAGAAATTCCAAAACAATTGAAATCTAACCCAAAACAAATATTTAAGAAATCATTGAAATTAATTGTAAATCATAATTATATGCTTTCCTTTATAAAATCTATTCATTGTTTTATTTTCAAAGCATTTTTTGTCATAAAATTTATATCACTGAAAATGTGATATGCTTAAAAAATTTGCTTTGTTTAAGATGGCAGTAACTTTAAATATTTTCTTATATCACATGTGAACAGTTATCTGAATGTAAATGAATGATTTTACTCTTGCAAATTCCATGTAAGTTATTTATTATTGGTTGGGAAACATTATTTTTTTCCTATGTATTGGTCATTTTAAAATTGGCTGTGAATAATCGAGATCTGAAGTATAAAATTTTATTTGTGATCATTGCTGCTTATTAGTGTTTGATATAGATGAGAGATGGCATAGAAATGAGTTTTATTATCTTATTTTTACATTTTGTGATATTTTTCATGTCACATTGTTATATTTCATAGATTGGCTTGTATTATATCAGCCTTTTTGATGACTTTTTATGAAATAGTATCTCACTATAAATAGTTCTGAACAGTTTTAAATTATATAAGGCTGGACAATGTACAGTCAATATTGTTTGACTTTTGGGAAACTCACTTCAAATGCGTCTGTGATCATATTGTAAAATATCTGTAAATTAAATGCATGCTAATTTGCATTGTTTATTTAAGATATTGAGGTTTTTTAGTGTTTATATACAGGGTAAAATAGATTAAAGCTTTTAAGCACAACTTCACAGCCTTTAAGTTTCATCTGTTGCAATGCAATGTTTACTTGGAAATGTGTAATATCATATTTCTTTTTCAATATCCCCAAAATTTTTTTAGTACTGTTTCACAATCACTCAGATGGTCAGATTATCATGAGTTTAGTTTTCAGTGACATTTCAAGGAATTATTAGTTTATCAGCAGAGTTGTTATTTAAAATGAATTTATGTACTTTATCAAGTTAAGTTTGTATTTTTTATTGATAAATATTATTAAATTATTGCTAAAAATGTTTTGTATTAAAATAAGTAATCTCTTATCTTCTAAAATTTATACTATGAATTAAAATCTACACTTTATAATTTTTGTATCATAAAGAAATAGTTTTAGTCATTAAATACTGCTTTTAAATTACTTTAACATTAATGATTTATTGTACTTGTAATTTTATAAAAGTTATTCAGAAATGTTTAAGAGCAGTAAAGCCAAATTAATACTGTTTTTCTGAAGGGGGAGAAATAGAGATTATTTGATAAAAATGTAATTAATTTGTTCTGAATCTACTGTATCATGAAACAATTTATATCTCATTTCATTGGAGATCTGGGAAGCTAAATAGTGCCTCTCAGTGTAAACATTAGTCAACATTTTTGTAAATACCTTAAATTACCTTTTAGATTTTATACTATGTATCTGATTTTGGATACTTTGTATGTATTACTTACACTGTATCAAAGGTCAAATGCATAATACAGTATTTAGTGTTAATAGTATCTACCATCTCTGCAGATATAGTTACATTCTGTTATAAATATTTGCAATTACAAAATACTTAAAATGTGGTTTAGCAAAAAAGAAAATGTTTGAAGTCAATACATAACCTCATATAAAAATTTTGTAATCCAAATCTCTAGATGTTCTTTCAGTCTTTTAAGTAATTATCTTTAGTAAAAGCTTCTTTATATATTTTTTGTAAATTGGAAAAATCACACTGTTGTACCAAATAAAAAAATAAATTTTGTATACACGTAGAATTAAGTATTTTTTTATTCCTAGAAAATTAAAAAAAATAATTATAATTTAATTTAAGTAGCAAATTTCACATTTTTCTAAATTATCTTGCATTGAATAGAAAGATAACATTTATAATTTGCATGTAGCAAGTTCTTATTTAATAATAACAAAAGATAAAAATTAAAAATGTTTCATTTCAACACGAATTACATGGTTCCTTAGTTACTCATTTAGAGTAATAAGCTTTCAGACAAATAAAAATAAAGAAATCATATTACAAGCAATTTAAAATTAGGAGACCATTTAAAAAATTGCATTATATATATATATTATATTATATTTACAAGAATTTGTCTTTTACTATCTTATAATAATGTGCTACCTATTTTTTAAACATTTTCTGAAGCAGAACAATGTGTGTTTACAATGGATATCCATTGTAAACACTTAACAGTATGAAACAAAAATATATGATTAAATGTACCTATTCAAAATCTTATTCAATAAGTTTTATTATGTATAATAATTCATATCATTTTTAATTAAGTATATGCTTGTTTTCTAATATATTTTATTTTGAATTGTATTTTAATTAATTTTGAAATGTTGTAGGTTACTATTGATTTAAAATATTTTTATACCTTTTACTCATATAAATAAATACTTTACAGGAATCCATAATTTTATAATTGCTTTGCTTCTGTTATGAAAAAAATTACTGATGTATGTAAACTGTAAGCATTAGCACATATAAATTTATTTTTCTCTTTCAGTTAAATAAATTTATATGTTGAGTATCTAATAAACAAATCTTGAGATGTTTCCAGAAGCATTGATTGGAGTTGACAATCACGATCCAGAAAACTTTAATATTGAAAATCATGACAGCCACTAAATATTTTTTCTTTATTTTCAGTTTAATACATAATTTTCCACTTTTTAAGCAAAATAATTTATTCTATAAAAATTATTAATTTAAATATATTATAGCAATAAGAAATATATTATCTCTGTATATGTTAAAATGTCTCGTATCTTAAATTTTCTAAGTTTTGTTCTTGAAACTGAGGGCATTAATCATAAGATAAAAAATAAATATTAGTTATGAAATCGTACTATCTTTTAGTTTTATTATAAGTAATTAAAAAAGATATTACATTTTTGTTTGATATTATTTCATATAAGACTTAAACTCATAATGTTAAATATAAAACTTATTTGAAGTTTATTATTTAGAAATACTAATCAGAAAATATAAATAATAAAAAGCTCTCAAAGTCTTTATTTCTTCAAAAATGATCGATTATGTCTGGTTATACCAACAGTATCAAGTTTGCTCTCATTATGAATATTTATCCTAACACAAGGAAACTGAAAATTTTCGTTTCTAACAGTGAAGCTAAATGTTACAAATATTTAAAATAATGTATGTTTATAAGGAGAGTTATAATATATTAATATGAATTGTGTCCAACTTGTGTACCGTTTTTAAAATTTTTTGCAAGTATGATTTCGATATCTAAATTTTGTATGCTTCATTTACACTTTGTGTTACATACCTATTTTTTATTATTAACCATGAAGATGATTAACAAAATCTTTTTTTACTAATACAAAACTAATAATTTATTTACTGTGTTGTTTTTCGCTATACATTTTTTTTTCATGTTAATTTTAGTAGTGTTGCATTCTACTTTGTAAATAAACATTTGTTGAAGATTTGATTCATATTTATTTAATTCAGTAAGTTCTTATACATTTCCTACGTTGATCAATATTTCTTTTCAGTTATCTCTTTTCCCTAAAATAAATTTTATGTACGTTTCAAAACAATGTAAATGTGATCTTAAAAGAACATTACTTTTCTCTGTTTTTGTAAATAGAACTGGAATCATCTATACTGATGCAATATTGAAAACAACATACTTTACACTTTCTCAAAATTATGGAAAAGTGAGAAATTCATTAATCTTGCTTTTGAATAGCAATATGTATGTAAATGTATACATTTTTATTTAAAAATATATGCTTTTTGTATTGGTACCCAGATATTCTCTTCTATATTGTTTGCAAAATATTTCTCATTGTAATTATATTGTACAAGAGTTAAAAAATAAAGAGTTTCTTTTACTTCAAAATTATGATTGTATTTTAAAATAGCTATTTACTTATAAATTACATAATACTTTATCTTACAAAGAGGCCAAGCAAAAGTTATAAAAAAATGAGAATGTTCCAATAAATGGTCTTCTATTTATTAATCTTTATCACAATCTTCGAAATCTGGAGGATTACCTAAAAGTATAACATTCATAAGAAAAATTTAATCAAAAATAAAACAAAAAAATATTTTGTTTGTTTGTATATTTACAAACAGATTACACTCAAAACTGTTGAGCATTTAATGTCACTGAAATCAAAATTATGTACACAGTTTAAGTGTTTCCAAAAACAGCTTTCGCTGTAGAAATGCAAACTTAATTATAAAGATACAAGCTATTAAATATAAAATCATTTTATAAGGAAACCATACTAACACCTAACCAAAATTAATTAGTAAATATTTTGTCTAGTTTATTTTAAATTCATTTCTATATGTATTTTGTAGTGTTCATAAATCCATTAAAAAATTACAGAAATTTTTAGGAATTTATTTTAAAATAGTTATGCACATTTGTACCAAATTTTGAAAAAACTGCGGTTTGAATCTAGAAAAATATGCAATTGATTTCATTTTTTTGCTAAAAATGTTCGTAAGAATCATCCTGAAGACCAATCCAAACAGTAACTCTTGTGTATAATCCTGAAAAAAATCTCCAAACCAGTACACATTATATTCGATTCTTCAGATTTATGTCAAGGAGTAATGATATTTGAAAGAAAGAATTTTTATGTATATATTCAAAGAATACTTATATTATACTTTTACAAAATGATTCTTTTTTCTCATCTTGTCTATTTTTCTCATCTATCTTGTGATAGTCCTTTTTAAAATCATTTGTAGTTCAAAATAAATTTCTTGATCCATTGGGATTTGCTTCTCCTTCAAGAAAGAAATCAGAATATGCTTCAGACTTCCATTTTTAGAAATTTCAAACGATATCTGTTGACAAAAATGTATGTATTTTCCTGAATTTGTATCGTTTGTTTAACAGAAAAACTGCATATTTGGAGACCAAAATATCTGCAGTTATTTTTATTTCAGGGTATGAAGAATTCTTTTTAGCATAGTTTGTGACCTATTAAATTTTTTCACGATTTGAAAGAATATGAATGGTGAAAAAAATTAACTAGATCTTTGATGTAAGAGCGTTGAAATAATAATTTTCATTATGATTGTCTACAAATCAAAACTGCAAATTTGTAAGAGACAATTACGAAAATAAATTAGCTTGGTTTTTGTTATCAGCTTTTCACCTAGAGCTTATCTGAGAAGACGTTTTTAAATGGATTCACTGCTACAAACATCTGTGTTAGATGTGGGAATTGAACTCTCTAGTTGCTTAATTGAATGTTAGGGTGTTAACCATTGCGCAGTCAGCTCAACCAAAAAATAAATGTATTATCCTCAGATTTTATGTATGCATAACAAAAATTGATGTAATATTTTATATATATATATAATAAAATTTGGTTAAAATGGCAAATTTAAATATTAAAAATTGATATAAATGACTATAAATAGAAACATGAATTTTTAATTATTTTTAAATAAACATAATTAAACCTTGATTTTCGATAATATCGAGGGTTTAAGCTTAGTACAAATAATTTTGTACCTTCAGCAAAAATAAAAAGCTGAAAAAATCTAATATTTCGAAAATAATTTGCAGTGAACAAGTAGAAAAAAAATTTTTTTTCTTTTGAGTGAGGCACCTAAAAGTTTTTCGAATAGTTCGGTGATCTTATAAAAGAAAGATTATGTGCATTGTAATTGCATAGTCTTCTTTAGTTGAAGAATCTCTATTAGATTTGATAAAAGGCATACCTATATACAAAAATTGTCACTCTAGTATTGCTAGTTTACCGTCTTTTATACGGCATGCGAGACAAATGAACTTCAGTGACAACTACATTGATTAAAATGAGATGAATTCTAATCGACACATTCATTGGCCTCCTACATTGAACTAAAACGCGATGACACACACACATCGTTCTCCCGAATTTAGCAATATCGGTATTCATAAATGTGGGAAAACAACTCCTTCACAGCGTGCTTACATTTTATCTTGTAATTTATTTCCTATCTGATAGTGATAACGTTCACTATAATCATGTTTAGAGCAATGTGACATCTCACGTATATTAAAGCACCCCTATATTAGCCTAGTAATAAGTAGACTCGATATTTCTTCTATTAATTAAAATGAGCATTATAATTCTGCAATTTTTTTATAGTCACTTTGTGAACATCAGACGTTTTTAAGTATTCTGTCAACTAGAGAGCGTTCTGTAGGATAGTTCCAAAACAACCTATGTTTCAGAATTGCAACTACGACAGGCATAGTCATTTTGATCCAAGATCACTACCGCAAATTTCCCCAACCCATATATATAAGGTCTTCTACGCTTGATATTTGAAATACACAGTTTGCATTATCATTAGATTTTTTTCTTTTATTTCCATACACATACCTCCAGATTTCCTAATCTAATACCATCGATATTGTATAGTGAATTGCTATACTTGCTAAGCTTTTTTTAACATACAGGCCTGACTGTTTTTTCCAAAGGAATTTTATAGTGGACTCTGTTCACATTTTTAGCAAGGAAGATTGCTCCAAAAATTCAAATTCGCTTGCAGTAACTGCAATTCTCATTTGACAGTGATTGAATCTTGTTCTCCCACTCCGAAGAATAGTCCTAACTTTAAGTGGTATCTTGTGCCATAATTGCAGAGATTCTAAAAGCAGAGTTTCGCCATAATCAGTCATCTCTTACAATCTTGCTGTGTACTAACATGTGACTACGAACGAAAAATATTCCTGTGTTTTTATTCCTCAAGACATTTTGTCTAATAGCTGAAAAGGGAGGAATTGTTTTTTCTTAGATAAACTACGGAATGACGAACAAATTAAACACCTATATCCAGAATGCAATTTCCGATTCTTAAGTTAAATGTTAGTTAAAGAGCAACAGGGTTGTTTTTGTCGCCAGTTTAAGAATTAATAAAATAAGCTTTTATTGTCATAAGAAAACCTTCAATTTTTACATCTGTTGTTGTGAATCTCCTCTATTTATTTTTACACAAATTATTAATCTAAAAATTATTTTCTGATTTTTTATGTATATTGATGTTTTATGATTTTTTATTGATATTTCGATGCATGAAAGTATGAAATGAAATATCATAAAAAAGCTGTATATGGTTTTATCTTTCAAAACAAAATGTTATATAAAGCTACTATTAGAAAGAGGTAGACGAATATAATAAAAATAAATATTGTTTGTGAGAAATCAGAAATATTCATAGTTCTTATAAAAGCTATAATTTTTTACAAATTCAATACTTATCGAACATGATTGTTCATATAGCCTAATAGCTATAACACTTATTGTTGTTAAGGACAAATAAATATGCATGAAAAATATTTTTTTCTTTAGGAATTGAAAAGGTTAGAAAAATTCAGTTTGTCCTAAAACCGTGTAAGAATTGCAAATAATAGAATAATGGAAAAATGAATTGATGTAACTAAAGGACCAGTTACCCTTTAAGCACCATCCTGGGAAGGTTCCTTTCGGTCTGTAGTCCTCTTTCCAGGTAAAATCTTGACCTTGAACGCTTTCGCACTTTCGTGGTGGTTTGTAGATTGCTTCTCTTGGTTCTTCAAAAAGATACGGCATTGGTGGAGTAGTATAATGGTAAACTGTAAATATTACATTTAAAATTAATAATACATCTTTTTCAGTAGTAAAAATATAAATATATGTATTAGGTTGTTATAAATGTTGCTCTTATAATTAAATGTCAAATAATTTAGAAATGTTACATAAAACAGTGCTTCTCAACCACTAGAAATATTTGTCAGTTCACAAAATATCCAGCTATCTGTCCAAAATCCAAAGTATCATCTGCCAACAACCAATATTAAAACAGCACCTACATTACAATAATAATAGTTCACTAGAGCTTAGAAAATAATATGATCGATGATGAAAAATGTAACAAACTGGCAGCTAATTACCTAATCGCCTATCATAAATTGCATTAGTACACCAATCAGTGTGCCCCTCTGCCTTGAATACTGCTGATTACTTGAAAGCTGAATATCAATCTCAATTTATAAAATTGTTTTAAATCTCGAATTAGTCTTAAAATATTATTTTTGTCTTCATAACTTATTTAAGTGAAAAAATTGTGCCAATGGGTCGAATTATTAAACTTAATGGTCCGCGAGAACGTTCCAAATATATTTTACCAAACACATCTAACTTTTTAATTTGAAGTTCTTCATATTTTATCAGTTAAATACTCGATTTTGTATGTACTGAAATTAATAATTTCACTCCGATTCACGATAATTTAATATTAGGCACCTGACTGACAAGATTTTAAATTGAAATAGCATTCTGAGTAAATTACAATGTCGTTTTCTAATTTTTATAGAAAATCTTTAAATACAAGATAATATCAGTTACTAAAAACGCTAACAGAAAGTTTAATTATTAGGTTTACAATTAGCGATATTTCAAAAAACGAATGCATATATATCTTTGTAAGTAAAATAATGTTTATTGAACTTAAGAGGAAAAAAATTATATTTGTGATTAGTACTTATTCACAAGAATATCAAACTCTCCGTATGAAAATATGTATGCTAATTCTTTTTCCCTAGTGCTATATCGTTAATTCAATGAGATAAAAATCAATACAGATTTTATAAGAAATATTTACATATACATTTTCTCTCCCACACCCAAATGTTTTTGTTTTTCTCAAAATTAACTAAAATCTCATTTTAGTTCTTTGATAACATTGTCTGAGATGCATTCAAAATTTTAATATCAAAAACAAGTGAATTATACTCGTATTGCACCTATTATTGTCAAATAAAATTAACTATCATTTTTTAAAAGCCGACCCATGGCTGAGTGGTTAACGCTCTCGACTCCTGAGCTGCCCGGGTTCGAATCTCAGTTTGGCATGGATGTTACTTTCTTTCTCTGTTCTCTCTGTGTTTCTCTGTCCTTTCTTCTGTGATGATGTATGAATGTGGCTCACCATATAAACGAGTTTGTGGTGGTATGGCTCGGGCAATGATACTCGACTCCGTGACTTGGTTCACAGGTGCCTGCTCGGTAAAGACAAATGAGTCTCAGTTTCTGGCATTGTTGTGGCAAAGGGTTCATCACCCAAGGCCCCACAGTTAGGAAAAAAATTTTTTTTAATTCAACTTTAAAAATTTATACAGATTTATTTGCCAAAAAATAACTCAGATCATAGTTATTATTTTAATAATATATTTAATGAATGAATAGTGTGATAGAGCATACATTTGCAATTCATGATGGCACAATATTTAATCATCAAGAACTACATTATCCACATATTTGTATTATATATTGTGAGTATATTTGACACTACGTAGTAAATTACTCATCAATTGAAAAAATGTTAAGTCTATATGGAGTAGCTTCACGTCATTTTTCTTAACACATATTAATGTCAACTGTGAAGTTTAATATTCGACACGTACTATTGTAGTAACGGGAAAAAAAATCTTTTTTTCAAAATTAAATTTTAATATTAAACATTAAAAAAGTATACTAATAATTAGCTCAAATATTCATAAGCTATGAATGTGCAGTAAAATTTCATTTTACTGAATGAAAATTGCTGGAAAAATGTGCTATAAAAATAAGAACTTAATATTTCCAATGAAAGAATACCAAGTGAAAGCATTTTTAGAGCAATGGAAAACTATTCTTTTCCATTCTATCGTCAAATACTTCATTAAACAACATTCTTTCACACGGAATAATGTTTTCTGCAGATCCAATTAAAAGTACTTTTCTTTAAGTTTAACATATTTTGAAACAAATATATTGTGTATGTGATATAACATTTTTTTCACTTTTAAGAAATTTACTTATTATTGAAATTTAAGAATTCAAGGAAATAATAACGCCAATAGTGTGAAGAGAGATTTAATAATCGTGGAAAGGCGAATTTTTAGTTCATCTAAATAAAATGTAGAGAGTGATCGATTAACGAATAGTTCAGACTGCTATCAAATCGGACAACGAACACTTTCACGAAAGATTTTTATGTTCGGAAAATGAAGAGTATGTGTTCGTTCTCCAGTGGTGTAGTGAGCATAATTGGCGCCCGGGTACGATGTCTTTTTTGGCGCCCCCTTGAAAAATAAACACTGCAATATAAATATGGGTATAAATTGTATTAAAAAATAAAAGAAATATAATAATATAACGATATATGATACTTTATAACAAATAGAGTATATATATAACTGTAATAAGAATACACAATATAAATAATAACAGAATATTGTACCTACTATAAAATCGAAAATATATTAATTTAAAGTATCAAGCTTAGCTTTAAATTTAAGCAAAATTCAATTCTAATTAACAAAAATACTTATATTGAATTCGGAAAAGTATCATTAGAATAACTACACTTATGTAATTTAGAATTAATTATAAAAAGACATAATAGATTTTAAATATTAATACAATTTTTTTAAAAAACATAAAAAAATTTTTAAACTGGAAATGATTTGTTACGTATCATAGATATAAGCAGATGTAATTATTCGCAATCTAATATACTAAACTATTCACATTTTTCTTGCCTTTACTGAAGCGAATTGACCAATTACTTAATCAAAGTTGAACATTTCAAAATTTTCTTTTTTATACTTAAAATTGTTAAATCACTTAGACGGTTTTGACTCATGGTGGATCATAAATAAGTCAAAATTAATTCTATTTTGCTAAATGAACGTTCGCAGCTTGCAATTGATGCAGAAATAGTAAAAAGTATTTGAATGGCAACCTCTTCTTCTCTCTGTCTTCACCGTTTGAGACAAGTCATGTTGGAAGTTTTAATAGAGTTTTTGGTTTAATTTCTTTTCTAGGGCTAAGTAACATCTTTCAGTCCCACATTTCTCTACAGACTTCTGTTCCATGAAAATCTGTATGACAAAATTCACCCTAATTTTTACACTTGTTAAGCATGGTGACTTAGTGCTCCCAAAATACAAGTCCAAGGTTCGATTCTCAGGTTAGATCAACTCAATATTTCATCCTTTCAGTCGATCGATTAACTGAGTACCAATCATGCTTGGGAACTAAACATTGGGGATTTATCTTTAAGATGACCACCTAACCGGGACATATGCTTCGCACCCCAGGGCCCTCGGTTAGGAAAACAGATATGGGCACTGTAGGCCTTGTGATCCGGATATTACAGTTGGGATATTTATTTATTTATCAATTAATTTTTAACTTTTAAGAAAATTCATTTTAATGATTTAACATTTCCGTAACAATGTCTAACAAAATTTTTAATGTTTTTTTTTTTTTTTTCCTAGGTTGTTAATCAATTGAAACAAACATTTTTACTCCCTATTAATTGAGCATTAACTTATTTATGAAAGATTCTATAAATTGTTGATCATTTGGTATTGAACATATGCTATAACTTATCTTAACATCTTTTTAAAAATTCTATAATATTACTAACTTAACAAACTTTAGCTATTTATTGCAAAATAATAATTGGGTAAGATTTTACACTCCTAATTTAGGATCAACTCACCTGATTTTTCACAATGATATCTTTTTAAGCATTTCATTTACCACAGATTAAACAGAAAATTTTATTTCATTTTTTTATTTCAGAAAAATTTCTGTGGAAAACAATTTTAACTTTATGGGAAATTTCGCATTTAAAATAGCTTTTTAAATAATATCATTAAGACCGTTAAGGTATACCAAAATTATATTTATTGTAAAAAATTTAAATCACAAAATGTAATATTGATAGTTTATAATATTTCATTTTTATACAAGATATATAAAACCAATTTTTCTGATTCCAAAATTAGAAGACCTTCGTTAATAAGTCTTCATCTAATTTCAGTTTAGATAACTAAATTATATGCTATAGCACTATCATTGCAAATATCTGATGAGCAACGGAACGTTAATACAGACAACAAAAATATTTTGTATATTTCTTAAATTATATAAAAAAAATTGAAACACACGTAAATTAAAGTAAAACTATATATATCTAATATAATCAGAAATTTTCAGTCAAACAATATATATTATGTTATTAAAAATATTTTTTTTCTCCAAACTGATGCACTGTATATTGTTCTTTTAAGTTTTTCATTGATTCAAAATATTATCAAGAATTAAAAGTGCTGAGACAAAAAATATATTTTAATTGCATAATTATATGTACAGAAATTTTCTCAATTAGTTATCATAGTAGTGAAAATTTTCTTATTTTAAAGGCATTTTTTAAAACTGTTTTTTTAAGATATTAAAATATATTGTATTACTAAAATAAGGACTAATTTTTATTAAAATTAAAATCTATTAAGAATCATTTTGGAAGTGCTGTTCATGCAATGGCATGAAGTTTTTTTCTTTCAATAAATTTAAATCATTTAAAGACGATTTATAAAATTTTACAATGTAGAATGAGAAATATGTATGTTTCTTTATAAATTTCCTGAACGAATTTTTCAAGTTAAAAGATTTGTTTTTTATATAAATTGAACTAATTAATTAAAAAAATATATTCTGTATGTTTAAGGAGAGGTGCAGAGACAGCTAAAACCTGCAATAGGTTGTTATGCTATTAAAGAGAAGATTCTGTATGTTTAAACATACAGAAAAGAAAAATAAAAAACATTTAAAGAGGAAAAAAACATTAATAGATTTTTAATTTCTATCATTTGAAAAAAAATTTTTTTCAATATAAGGTGCTAATGTAAAGCCAACAAAATTACGAGTCAAATGAAAACTATTTCCCCAAACAAAAACATTTAAAGATTATATAAATTATTTTTAAATGAATAGTTTTAAGAAATAAGTAATTTATTATTTAATTTTCAAAACTCTGCAAAAATATGTTATTACCAGTTTTATACCAGAAAAAATATGAAATAAATATTCATATTGAAAGAATACATAGTAGACAGAAATTATTACTTACGGCAATAACATTTTATATGTCAAAACTCCAGGTTTTCAAAAGTTTACATTTTTGTTTCCGATGAAGCGATATCTTGGAAGAAACGAAATACTAACCGAGTGAACAATAAAAAGGAAGGGAAGTTTATGTGTTTTCTTAGAATTTGGAGGGGCAATTAGCTCTCGATCCCTTCCATTTCTATTCCAAAAAAGCAATTTCCTAGTGGGCATACTATAGTGCTATTTTATGAAAAATTTCCTTCCTTTCTTTGAAGGTCAGTCTGGTGCCGGACACAATATTTTTGACAAAGGGAACCAATAATATGAAACACGTTTCAGCAAGAATTTTCTCACGAGTGTAACTCGACACTAGACTGAATGGCTACAGCAGTAAAAGCCTGAGATAAAAAATATACAAGGGTTTTATTTTTATTTTGGGACAGTGAATAGTATTTTCACTAAGTCTCAATAACTACTGAAACGGATCTTTCTATATCGCTTCTTGATAACTTAAGTAAAATCTGACTTTTCTGTCATTAATTTCTGTTATTATGGTTTAAATTCTTACACAAGTTTTCATTAATAATATTTTAGATGTATGAAATTTTCTTCTTTTGTGAATAATTATTTATTACGTTTTTATAATAAAAATGAGATTAAATTTTCACATTTTTATCACAAAAAGATATCAAAAATATTAGTGAAGTGCTGTTTGTTAAATAAAATAATTTAATATGTTATGAGAAATTAAAAATAGAACGTCAAATAAGATTTCAAAACACTGAAATTTCGACAAAAAAACTTTTAAGTTTTGAATTTTTGAATAATTATAACATCCAGAAGGGTCCAAAATATAATATTCATTAAACGCTTTTTTTTTATTTAAAATTTTTTATTTTTTATATTGAGTAAAACAAATTTATTTGTTTTGTTAATATTATTGTTATGACTTTTTTTAGTATATAACTTGACTTTGATAACCTGTGTAACAATTTAGTCATAAAGGGCACTGTGAATCTTGGCGTATTCACAAAATTAAATAGGTGTCTTTCATGAGCTTACTGCTCTGTAATCTCCCTAAGTTAATAGATCCAAAAATTACCATATAACATTAACACAAATAATTTGGTAAATATTTTTATACTAAAATAAAAACCTTTCATATGCATTAAAATGGAACTGACCAATCTAATATTCCAAAAAATTTATATGAAAACAAAAAAAAAAAAAAAATATTCAAGATATTTTCGTTATTTACACATTTACAAGATTTTTAGTACAAAACAATAATATCACAAACTTTGAGCAAAGTATGAAACTTAAAAAGGGAAGGATTAAAAGAATGAAAATCGATAATCTAACTAGTTAAGAAATGAAAATCGAAGCATGGTTAAAAGAACAAACTTTTTAAAAGGAACTAAACCATGCAAAATTATTATTGATAAAGAAATATGAGTAAGAGTTTCATTTATGGCAAGCTCCTGCACCTCTTCTTCATTTTTCATTAACAACCTCTTCTCTTTTCCAAATATGATTCCTCCCTGGAACTTTTTTTTTTATTTTTCACTGGACATGACACAATAATTATAAATTGCAAAGTTTATTTCTCCGAATAAAATTTATATTTTAATAAAACTAAGATTAAAAATTTTCTGAAAAATTTTGTTTAGCTTTGAAATGATTTAGCGCCCCTCTGTAAGCTGCGACCGGGGCATGATAGCCCCTTGCCTCCCCCCCCCGTCACTACGCCACTGTCGTTCACTTTAGTTCGAATAATGAACTAAAGTGAATTCTAGCGAACACTTCTCGATTCTAAAATAATGATGTACATGGTTGCTAACTCAACGGACCGAAAATCGTTTTCATCTCTTTTGAATTATGTTGCTAACTTACTAAACTCTAACGTTCTATACTGGAAATCGTTTTTCCAATAAAATATTTATATTCAAAAATAGACCATCAATTTCGGTTTTGATTTCATACGAAACTGAAACTGATTTTATTTTGAGTTCTAACCCCCCTCGTTCATTCTATGAAAAAGTGGAAGAATGTCACAGAAATGGTCTTAAAAGCCCCCTACCAAGCTGATACCCAAACCAAGCGCTGATATGATTAAGGTTAGGGTATTTTTACAATAACAATGCTATTACACTTTGCTAGAAAGTCTAAAAAAAGGGGAGAAAAGCAATTGACGTTGACCATGTTTTTTAATACACAAAAATGAGAAGGACTGATTCAAGACTAGATTACTATGTATTAATGTTTTAGTAAATTATTAAGAAATTATATGCATCATATTTTAAATTTAATTTTTAGGGTCTTCAGAACGAATTAATCGATTTCATAAAAAATCTGATAAATCAATGATCAGTTAACCAGCGTTTCGGAGAGCAAACATATTCTTGTAACGGATTATGTTCGTTAATCGATGAGATACTATACATATATTGGAGTTCAATATTTTGAATTTATTCAAGACTGTGTGTGTGTTCTACTAACTTTTTACATACCATAGTATTTTTCAAAATAATCTTTTAGTTAAGTTAAAATTTTCTCACTCACTAGGTTGACTAGAATTGCTAAATAAAGCAAATTTAGTGTCTAACAAGAATTTTTTTATGAGATACTTTTTAACGGTGATTCAGAGAGTTTAAAGTCATTAAGCCCTCCGAATCACCGTTAAAAAAAGAACAATGATGTAACATAAAATAGTATCACAAAGGTAAAAAAAACAAACCAAATGGCTTGATGATTATGCGGCATTGTACTCTGGAATGAATTGCGTAAATGATATACAAATTATTTAGTTAAAATTTGCTATGATGATAAATTTGAGACAATAATAATCAAAGTTAATAAGATTTTGATTAATTTTGAGAAACAGTAAAAATATGCTTGAAGAAAAAAAAAAGATAAAATTTTAAGATGATTTTTAAAAATATAATATGCTTAAAGAAGATGAATTTAAATATGCTTGTATATTAAAAAAAAAAAAAAAATTGATATGATTTTAACACAAATTCCAACTGTAAAATGTTTTTCGCACAAAAAAAAAAAAAAAAAAAAAAAAAAACCCTTCAATGCTGTTTTATTTTATATTATTATACTATATACTATATGCATATTTATTATACTATATGCATAACTTTAGTGAAAAGTTGTCAGAAAAGATTTGAATAACAGATTTGAAGCCTACACAACACCCGGATTTTATAAGTTCTTTCAATATAATTGATACTATCTCAAATATCAATTATTGAAAGAACTTATAAAAAGTCTGAGTGTTACTGCTTTACTTACTTGCGATATTCATCAATACTAACATAAACACAGAAATTTGTATATTATAAAAATTCTTGTACTCATTCGGTACGTTGTGGGGGCTCATATTTCTCGAAGGAATGATCTACTGGTAGTGTTAGGTATCTGAAAACATACCAGGTGGGTTGTGTTGCCTATCACACCATTTCTTGCACAGATACTGGGTGAATTCTTCAATAGGAACTTGTTCCGAAAAATGACCTGACCAATAGTCGTTTGGAAAAGCATAATCTCTGTGGGTAACAGATTTCCAAACATCGCTCCAAGAACTTCGATTAAATGGTTTGGCGTAATACATATGTCTCAGCAAAATCATTTTTTCTGTCAAAAATATATAATTAAAAGGTATTGATACACATGAAGATGAATCATAAATTCAGAAGTTTATCAGATAAAAATTTAAAAAAAGTGAATAAAGAGAAAAATACTATATGTTCCTTATTCTATTTACCACTTAAATTTTTGTTTCGGGTTTAATTTTGAACAGTTGTAGAGATTGCAATAGAACTTACATGATGTTGATTGCTAGCAAACCTAAAATAAAGACTGTTTCATTTCATTTTACATTTGAACTCACTCTGTAAAGTTTCTTACATTAAAATATACATTATTCAGGAATATTGCTTGATTGAAGAAAGGTTATTTTTATAGGTGTAAGGTTAATTATTTTTTAAAATTATCATATTTACATGCTGGAGTTAGAGGAAAAATCTGAACATCAGGTCTTTAAGTATTGAAGGTCTTCTGCTTGGTCCTTACTTTTAAATTACGAAGATTCCTAGTCATCTTCTTCCACCTAACTGGTAGATCCGAACTAAGGAAGACAAAAAACGAGGTTTATTTCCGAGAATAAACCTGTTTATTCCCTTGAGAATTTAAAAAATTCCCGGAAATTTTAAAAGTCTTTGAAAGTTTTCAGATAATTTAATTTTTTTTATTAGATATTTCTTATAAATAAAAATCCACTTATTTTATTATTTCTACTACTAGTTATAGTAATAGAAAGGTTTCCAGAAAAAAAGGAACAATTTTGAGAGAATGATTAATTTAGAATAACAGCAAGAATTATTGTTCAAATTTTTTTCTTTCTTTTTCAGTACGAATTTATTAACTTATAACGACAGAAGCATGGAAAAGTTAATACTTATTCAAACAGTCCGGAGAAATTTTTAATTTTCGTACAGGGTATCAGACTGCGAACAAATCGGACAACGAACACTTTCACGAAACATTTTTGTGTTTAAGCAAAATGAGAAGGTTTGCCAAACCCAATGGACTAAAACTCGTTTTCCATCTCGCTTGAATTATGTTGTTTGCCTTATTATCTTGCTTGAATTATGTTGCTTGAACTTAAAAGTTTTTTCTATTGAAAAAAAGCATTCCACCCACCCAATAATATATTTATAGAAAAAGAAGAGCATTAGTTTCAGTTTTGATTTCAATCAAAACCGAAACTGATTTCATTTTTATTGCCTTCTCTTGCCCTTGTTCTTTCATTGTCTAATATGTAAGTCTTGAATAACGATTTCCAGACGGCAACAACAACAATGTTATAAATCATTTGACAATGACAATGCTATTACTTCCGGAAAATCCTGAAAAAGAGAGGAAAACATTCGACACTGTACATGTTCTGTAACATTCCATAAACATAAAATGAAAAGGATTGATTAATATGCAAAACTAAATGTGGGTATATTTTTTTTATAAACGTAATAAGAAATTATACATCTTTTTTTAATTTTATTTTTATGGTCTCCAGAATAAATTAATCGATTTCTCAAAAATTTATGTTAAATGGATGATCGGTTTACGAACAATTCGGATAGCAGATATAGTCTTATAACATTTCATGTTCATTAACCGATCAGTCACTGTACATCCATCGGAAATACTGTGGCATACGGCTGAGAGGAATTATGACTTTAGATGTGATTGATTCAGTCTTCAGATGTGAGTTGATAGCAATTAAGACTGGGCTTGCCACGATCATTTCCAGCAACTGTGATTTTGAAGTACTCTGGATTTTTTCGGACAGCCCCAGTGCACTACAACATCTCAGTGACTGGTTTACTATAAATGATGAAACAAGTATAGCTATTCTGATCAAATTGAAAATAATCTCCGAAGACCATGATGTGCATTTTCAATGGATTCCATCCCTTGCAAATATTAATGGCAATGAGACCGCAGATAGACTGGCTAAAGAGGGCAGTGAGGAAGAATGGTTCATCACTTACATACCAGGAATTTTACTCTAATAAAAAATCTAGACTACATTCAATATTGCAAACTCCACTCACGCACCAATGGCACTCTGGAACATCTCCTGGAACTCTTCTGGAAATAAATGGGGCCGAAAATCTCAGACTGCTTTGGCCATTCTCAAATGGTCATATAAAATGTTTATCGTTGTACAAAAAATTATCCCACTTGTAAAAAATGCTGTGACTATCCAGTCTCACCGAAACAAATTCTGGATTGTGTCGGACTTTCCTGGGAGGATTTATCGTCAGATCCCTTGCTAGACATCGACTTTCTGACTGTCAACAATTTATTGGAGTTGATCTGACAAATGTCAGATTTTTAAAGTGGATAAGCCACAGCTACAACAACGACTTCAATATTCAATAACTTCGTAACTAAAGGAAATTTTCAAATCGTTCAATTTGTTTTTTAAACTGATACATAAAACCTACTTTAATAAAATCTAACAACGATTTTTAATAAGCAAAGTAAATAGTGAATATCTGTGACGAATTAAAGGGATATTGTTATTCCAAATCACAATTTTCTTTTTTGAAAGCTAGTCACACTTTTCTCAATAAAAGTAAAAGTCCTCCAAAGATAGTAGACTTTCTCCACGTATAAATATTGCTCGAAAATAGAATAATTATTTGTCAGGGGTAATAACTACAAAAGAGTTACTATTGCACATTCTGTTAAAAGCGAATGCTGAATTGATTTAATAAATTCTCTAGAAAAGCAACCATCATGTAAAGAGACTTGGTCACAGGGTTTAGCTGACAAGTTATTGTGGAACATGCCAATTCTTCTATCAAAAAATACTCAATCAAATTATTATTATATACAAGCTTAAAAATTTACATGATTTTTTTACAGTTTATTTTACAGATTATCAAAACAACGTTCTTCGGCAAAAAATTAGCATCCAAATAATTTTATGAAATTGAATCATAAGATTTAATCTTGTTATATTATTCTTTTGTTTGTTGAGACATGTAATAAAAGCTAACAACTTATCACGATATCATCAATATCCCAAAAGATTTCATGGAGTTTTAATAACAAAAGATCACATAGGAATTCTCTACAAATTAATTTGATAACAGTGCATAACAGTGCAGCTTATAAGTTTACACACAGTCGCTTATTTTGCGGTTTGTGCAAAAGATGTTTTAACAATGTTTCAGATATTTTTTCATCACTTTTATAATATTAGGCTTCAGATTAAAATTGGTGATTTAAATTATTTTTTCAAAAAATATCGCCAAACTCTCGATTTTTGGTGCCATTTTCGCCATTTGTTAAACTTTTTTTAGAGAGAATAAATAAAATAGAATCTTAAAGAAGAATGTGAAACCATTAAATTTTTAACACACATTTGTGTACTTTAAAAATCAACAATCCATGATTTTCATCGCCTAATTGTTCATAAAATAATTAAAAGTTTCAGAAGACAAATAATTCATATATTTTTGTTCACCGTATATAAGATGCAACTCAAGTATAAATTCAAAATAGGGAAACATGACCCAGAGTTACTTCAGTTTCAGATACAACAAAGCGCGTTGTTAGTTATCAATTAAATTTCCAGAATATATATATATATATATATATATATATATATATATATATATATATATATATATACTATATATATATATATATATATATAATAGTAAATATATATATATATATATATATATATATATATATATATATATATATATATATATATATATATATATATATATATATATATATATATATATATATATTTATTATTAAATGGATTTTCTTAATGAAAATGGGATATACGAAAATGTGTGTCATATTTAATGTTATTTAGTATCAGTTTGATGTCAAAAATCTAGATATTATCTAGAGAAATCTTATGATATTTTTAAAATCAAAGATATATTGTTTATTATTGAATTTTTCAAATATATATATATATATATATATATATATATATATATATATATATATATATATATATATATATATATATATATGAAAAATTCAATAATAAACAATATATCTTTTTGATTTTAAAAATATCGCCAAGATTTCTCTGGGCCAATAATGCAAATTTTTGACATCAAACTGATACGCCTAGAGTAGCATTGAGAATATGACACACATTTTCGTATATCCCATTTTCATTAAGAAAATCCATTTAATAGTAAATGAAATGTTTAGCGACTGATTTGATGATGGCACTATTTATTTACTAAAATTCAATGAATAACGTCACCTATTTGATCACTAGTACTATTTAGTTTTAGAATTAATCATAAAGGGGAATATTTGGTAAAAATTTATTTACGGATGCTCCTACATTTTTTTGACTTCAAGTTAGAGTCTAAAATGTGAATAACATGGCAACCCTAACACCATGCCAGGGTTATTAGAAATTAAGTTTTATGGCCAGTTTTTGCCAAACCAAGGGATACCTGCATATACACCGAATCCGAATATTTTACATTTGAGCTTAAAATAAGGAGATGGATTCCCAATAAGATATTCTTAATTTTCTTACCTGTTGGTTCAAGAGACTGAAAATCTGGCAATAAATGTAAAGGTGTGGGATTCTTTTTTAAGCAATCAAAACATTGACACATTTTGGGTTTATGCAAAATTTCATCCATTTTAATATAGTTTTATTTAATTTGTGATTTTATTTTTAAGTTCTTCAACATAAGAGAGAAATAAATTATTTCAAGTTTCAAAAAAAATTTTCATTGATTATTATCAAATTTTGAAAAAGTAAAATTGGTAAGCGTTGAAAATGATTTGAGTACGGTTATAAGTTTATTTGAATGTATTAAAATTTTATTAAAATGGGATACAATTTTTGGATTATATTTAAGAAATGAGAGTTTCATGTATTACGTGATTTGAAAATATGTGGCTGGTTGGTTGGGTTTTATGGCGCAAGGTCCATAAATGGACATGCTGCGCCGATGAAAATATGTGGCATTTTAGCCAATGTAAGGAAAATAACTTTGTATACAATTTATTAACAGTAAACTTAATTTTAGCATTTAATAGAAGAAAGCTTGATTTTTAGTATTTTAGTAACAGCTTTTGATAAGAGCTAAAATTAAAAAAAATAGCTTTTATGTTAATTTAAAGATAACCTCGAAAGCAAAATTCCAGGTTATATAACATTAAATTGGATATTTTTTTTATGAAATGTCATTTTAAAAATACACGTACATACATACATTGTAAGTTCGATGAATAGTTGATTGTCAAGCCATATTTTTAAAATTTCGAATGTTAAAATTGATAAATATCTTCAAAAGAGTTCAAGTGTAGAATTGAGTACACCTTTCATTGGTTATAATATTCAATTTACTTTAGTTTAACTGTTGTGTGGCGGCCTTCTTACTAGCCACATCTTGGTATTAAGAAAAAAAATCACCAAAAGACTGTGAATATTTACCTTCGAAATTATAGGTCTAGTTGGATGAAATACTCACTGTTTTTGAAATGAGCTGACTTTTGATATCATGTCTTATCTCAAAAATAAATCTTTTCGGAGACAAAGATAGAGTTCTTTATAGATCAAATAAGTTTTGGAACTTTACTCATAATATACATTTTACATATTTATCTCGAAATATCCTTAAAAATATTTTGGATATTGGAGTATAAGCGTCTCTCCAATCAATTTTGGGCCAAACTAAATTAGTACTATAGAAATCGCACCAAGATATCACACTAATATATAGCGCATATACAAAAATTAATCTAAGTTGTACTTGCTAATTATGTGATATTAGTGTACCAATGATAATACAGCAGCAAAATTGATTGGAGTAACACTTATATGTAAGTACCACAATTTGATTATTTCGAAATTTCTCAGGCAAATGTCTGAATACCAAATATGCAAGTGATTAAATTTTCAAAATCAATGGATGTTAATTCCAGTCAGTTGTGAGTATTTACTGTGCAACTTGTATTGTATAAAACAGGCAACAGTTGTGGAAGGTTGACTTCTCTCATTGTTTTTGAGACATAAGACACTTCTTAGTAGTGTTGCAAGGATGGGGAATACCCCGGTTTATTCACGAGAATAAACCGGGTTTTTTCCCATAGAAATTTTAAAAATTCCCAAATTTTTAAAATTATGGAAAAATTTTTGAATTTTCTTAAAAAGTAAAAAATTTTTTAACTATTAATACCACATATAATATGTATAACAAGATAGATTTTAGTGATTCCTACTTTTATTTACGGCAATAAATATTTCACAAAACATTTGGTGAAAGTTGACAGCCATTTGTCAAGACTGGTGATGTTTCAAGTTGTGTTCATTTCAATTGTTACTCGTAATGTTTATTATTTGAATGTGTATTTTTTAAATTTTTGGAAAGAGAAATCGTTTAGATATGCTGTCTTTCAATATATATATATATGTTTCTTGAAAAATATTACTCTACTAATATGTATAAACTTCAATCTTTCAATATATATTCCTTGAAAATATTATTCTATTAATGTTTATAAACTTATTGTTAAATTAAACGCAGTAGATTAGATTGATAACTGATTCTATAATTGCATATGAAAATTTTTTATAACATCAATTGTTAGTGTATATAGATATTAATTTTGTTTTTCATCTAGATATCTGGAAATACTTTCGATCAATTTAGATAAAAGTAATAGTCTGGATGTGTACATATACATTTTAAAACATTAAGAAAGTAATTTTTAACTATTATGCTTTTATTTTCTGTGGTTAAATCAGATGTGTTTAAATATTTGTTTATCGAATCAGATTTTGTACATATTGTATACAAAAAGACAATCATTTTCTCTTGCCATCAAAAGTAATGATGTGAAGTATACTGATAATTTTATTTGGCAATCTTAACAGGCACAAGACTTTTTTCTTTTGCAAGTTTTTTTATTTATAGATATACTTCATAAATGTTTATATAATTGCTGTAGGATTTATTAGTGTTGTGTACTTTCTATAGAATACTAATGCAAAAACCTCAAAAACAAAATTGATTGTGTGTGTGTGTGTTTATAGATTATAATAAATACTAATTCTTATTAATATTAGTAGAACGTTTTCCTTACTTTTTAACTATTACATTTATTTAAGTTTACAAATTTGGTGTTTGATATTTGGAAAATATCTGAACTCTGTCTTTAATACTATTAAATAAAAAAATGTCTGTTTAAAATTGGTAATTATTTGCTAGTAATAAAGAAGCAGGAAATTATTCTTGATATTATTTCTTATTAAAATGAAGCTATTTATCATTGAAAATGCTGGCGTGAAATTAAATAGAAAAATTAGATTTTATTAAGCATGTTGCATTTCTCATTACTAGCTAATTTATTGTTTATTAATGATTTGACAAAACAGTAATTTTGTTGGATTACGACATGGAATAAATATTTTACAACCTAAAAGAGCTGAAAATTGAAATGAAAAGAATCGCTTTTTGTTTCAGTGAAACAATATTTTTGATTAAATAACAATTTTTAGTTTATTTTGATAGTTTCATTAAATATATATTTGTCAGAAACATTGACTTTCCAACAATCTTAGCGACAGGTCTCGCCACACAGATATGAAAATATTCCCCTAAGGATGAAATTTTTCAATACTATATTTGTTACAATTTAAATGTTCATATTTTATTTTTTTCACTACTTTTATGAATGCTTATTGTAAAAAATAAAGTTTCATTTTGTTTAAAAATTATTTACGCATACAAAATTTTACTTCACTTCACGTCATATGTATGCAAAAAAATTGTCTCTTAAGCGAAATATGATTGGCTGCGTTTATTCCCAAGCATCATTCCCGGGAATTTTACATCTCTACTTCTTAGAGATTCTTGAAGAGAAAATTTTATATAAAAAAATTAGATAACTTTGAACGTGGTTGCCATGGAATGGGATGGGTGGAGTAGGATAGACAAATCAATCAACATTTGCCTGTACAGCTCAGACAGATTGGATTGTCATGCGTCAGGCTCAAACGCCTTATATATAGGTCAGCATAAGACATCTAATAAGTTAAAGCCTCATCCATATCGATAGTATATCTTTTCGTCACTCCAAAATTGTTAACTGATGAAGGAATATGCTCACATTACCTTTAAAATTACAATGCGGCGGAATTATTTAAAATGTATAATTTACACATCTTATATGCCAGCCAACAGTGGTCAGAGATGAATCTCGTTTCCCTTGAAACAGATGATCATTGTACTCTTCCATTCAAAAACCAGGATCAGAATTTTCATAGTTATAGATGCGTAGTCATTACCCCAAATAAAGGTTTTATTTGTGGGTTCAACGGTCATTTTTTGCACACAAGGCTTTATTATACTGAGACCTATTGTTTAAAGAGGATTTCGAACCACAACGAACATACAAGACCATGGTGGGATTCAAAGCCACGAACTATTGAATCGAAGGTAAGAGCGGCAATTATTTGACGACTAGTTCGGCTACCCACAAAGAAGGATGAGGACATTTTTCATAGCAGCAAGTCACCTACAATTTTATGTTGATTCTATCCAGTGCGCGATATGAATGCATTCCCTTCATATCGCAATTCCTTGCTGCACTATGCAACATTTTTATGGAATGCCTTTATGAGGTCAATATACTTGCTTGCAAAGAAAAATTGCTAGATATTTCAACAGTCAAAGATTTCTGATAAATGGTAGGATTCTTAATATGTTGAACTGCAAATATATTGCAACATGACATAAGGAATTTTTATCTTTATTGTATGCATGTATTTATTATCCAAGTGGCGGCTTTCACAGATAAAGATTTAAACCATACAATGTAACTTTTTGCTGCTGATGAGTCTTGTGCTGCATAAATTTTAATCAATACATTACCTATACATGAGGAATACACATATTAATTTTAAGGAAAACTAGCATTTTAATTTTTTTTTTTTTGCAAAGAAGCGTAGTATGGAATAAAGTATTCAGTGTAAGTTTCATTTATTATTCAAACAAGAATGTTCTCTTCATCAGAAATCAATTGAAAAGAGGGGGCATCCTATAAAATAATCATTATTAAGGATCACCAATATCTTAATTCCTTATATTTTCCAGAGTTTCTTTCACACACATTTTTACAGAATGAATGTATTACAATCTTTCACCTTTATTAAATCCAGAGAGTATATAAACGAAAATTTTTTTGTAATATATTTAGATTAATTTTTGAGTAAGATAACACGTTAAATACTTAAGGATCTGGAATAACATGTCAGAAATACATCAATAGTAACTATTACGAGAAAAGATGGATATTGAAAAATACTAGCAGTATTTTGTGGAAATTTTATGTTACTAAATGTTCTTGATTACTCAAATATACTTTCACTCCCATATATTCTTCTAATGACATTCATATCATATTGTGTCATTATAATTCTGTAATTTTTAATTTCAATCATTTTGGGAAAAAATACAATCACTAAATTAAGCTTATTGCAGAACTTCTATACCATTACATCAGTTACTGTATCCAATTTCAATATATCCAATATTATTGCTCTGATTTCAATTTACATACATCCAATTTCAATTGCTTGCTAAATGTGCAGACCTGTAGATAATGGAAATATTATAAAGTGCATTGCAACTGAATGTTTTTCTTTATATCGTTGGACTTCTTGTTAAAAACTATTAGATCTTTTTTTTTTTTTTTTTTTTTTTTAACCATAATCTAACTTAAGAATAATTACATAAATGATTACATCGGGTGTGAATAACTAGGCTTGTAAAAATAAATAAATTCAATGAAAAAGAAAAGAGTGAGTGGCTGTACATTAGAGGCAGAAGTTATCAATCCAGTAAGCGTTCAGTACAAGTGACTATATGAAAAGCTTTTCCTTACTAGAAATACATTTGAGCAGAAGGTATAATTGAATGGCAACACTTTTGTCTTAGTCCAATAGTTTTTTGGCAAAATTACCAGGTCGAGTGTAGATGTTAAGAATTTTATTTTAATGTACAAGTCAAAGTAGACTACTTGTGCAACAAAAGATCAAAGATCATCGAACCAACCAGTTACACAAAATTATCAAAATATTGGAAACTGTGAATAAAAATGATATTTTTGAATGAAGATGTTAAAAACTACTACATTCAAAATCATGTTCGTGTGTAGGTGTTAAGAATATATATATATATAATATAATATATATATCTCAATGGTAAACTTGCTTATATTAAAAAACTTATTTATTTTAACAATAATTTATGAATTGAATTATATATATTCTTGTGATCACATCTAGAAATTTCGATAGCTTGATAGTGCAAAAGGTTCTTCAAACGCTCTTCATGATAGGCTTCTTCAAACACTCTTATATATATATATATATATATATATATATATATATATATATATATATATATAAGAGCGTTTGAAGAAGATTAATAAAAATGAATTCTTGTTCATCTTTTAATCTGTCTTTTGCACTATGAAACTATCAAAATTTCTAGATGTGATCACAAGAATATATATAATTCAATTAATAAATTATTGTTAAAATAAATAAGTTTTTTAATATAAGCAAGTTTACCATTGAGAAAAGTAGTAGAGTTGTACTACTAAAAATGGAAAGTTTTAACAATACATATTGAATATTCAGAAATTTAATAAGAAAAATATTTTAAGAAACAAAAAGGTAAAGTTTATGGTTTCATAAGAAAGTAAGATTATTTAAAATCAGTTAAGATGATCATTATTTGAAATACAGTAAATTTAATCTTTCCAATGTTAATTACTGGATAAATTCTTTTATTTTAAATTAAGTTATAGTGGCACATTAAGTGATTAATTCGGTATGAAATTACATACATTCAAAAACAGTATTTATAAAGTAGACTTTACTTTAAAAAATATGAGAAGAACAATAGTTATATTTTTTACTTATATGAATATTTTTCTTTAAGCAATCTGCATAACTGCATGAACCAATATTTGAAGTTACATGCAATTCCTACATTAATCAAAGAAAAGACACCTGGTAGCTAGAGCAGATTGGATGTCACGATGAATTTTGATTTTAAGCAGAGTACTAAAAGATGTTCCTGAGCACTAATAGTGCACAGGTGTAATACACTATATAAAATTGAGTTTAGTTTTTATTTTCACTACCTTTTTTAGCAAATTCATCAGTTACCTCAATACCATCAGTGAGTAACATTGACCTAATGTTAATATTAGAGTTGTATGTCTTGGATCTGAAAGATCTATCTGTTTCAGCAAAAAATTGATATGCTGGTGTCATTGTTTGCAGAGGAACAATCACAAAGACACTGTAATATACTGCGACTATCTGATAAATTCTAATTTCAGAAAACCACAATTATAAGAGATGATAGCATCAATGCCTATTTTAATTGTAATTAACTTATTCCTGAAGACAGCAAATATTACACACACAAGGTGCATAATTTAAACATGAGATGAACATTAAATTGTATTGCTATTTTTTTTATAACAGATTATAAAATCTTCATTGGTTAAATATTTTTTATCATAATACTTTTCATGTGCTTGTTACAACTAATATTACTGATTGTAAGTTCCGTAATCAAAATACTGGGCTAGCATAAATAATTCATTAGGTTTGAAACAGCTGTATTTAAAAAAAAATATTGAATATTTACATATTAAAAATGTATGAGAAGAACTACAAATTCAGTAAGTTTATGTACCATCTACAAATGTGCATGATATGTCCCTTTGATGACAACACACATTGAATAATCGATATTACAACAAATCACTGTGTTTAGACACAGTAATTTCTTTACAAACTATCTCTAGAAAGTGCTTTGCACAGCCATAACATGAACAAGTTGCATATTCAAGTACATATAAACTTTTTCCTTGTTTATCCTCCATTTTCAACCAATATAAACCTCACACTACTTAATTGGAAAGATAACAAAGTTATGTCATCAGGAATACACAACACAAACTTGATGAGTTTATGATTCTTTTCAGAAATATCTCATATGTCTATGAATGATACTTAAGAAAATATATCTTTTTCAAAACAAATAAATCATTTTTGCTAACTCTGGCTATAGTATGCAGGATAATACATAAAATTAATTTCCACAAACGCAGAATACCCTTTCTGGTAAATATGTAAAATAATGAATTTCACCACAATCAATAATCTATAATACATAAAAAGTATTTAATCAATATTTTTAATATATTTTTCTATTTATAGTCAGTAAATTGAGCACTATAATAATAATAATAATGATTGTTTGTGAAAAACAATAATGTAACATGCATTAATGGTAAAAAATTTTTCAGATTGAGTGTGACACTAAAATTCTAATTTTAGGAATTACAGAAAATTGAGATATTTATGAAAAATAAATTGTTAAATATATGAGAAACAATACTGTAAATTTAAAGTCGTATAAATAAAAGCATTTATTTTTATACCTGTTTTGGTGAACATTTGTAGATAAGAACTTGCAAAACATTTCAAAGTATGTTTATATAATAAGTCCTTAAATTTTTATTGATTTTCAAACTGCTGATGTTAATAGGAATTATTTTAGAGGTTATCTAATATTCTTAAAAAGATTAAAGTTAAAGAGTTGAAAAGGAAGGAAAAAACCTTGAATTTGTTAATATTATTTTAAATAAAATTTTTGTTCTTCTCCAAATCAAAATGTATTTAAATGATATTTCAATTTTTTGATACATGAATATAAAGAAATACATTTTGAATTTGAATGTACAGCAAAACATTTTTTTTTCTACAGAAAATTTCAATCTTAAATACTGCTATTCAAACTTAAAACACTTTCATAGAACAAATATCATTAAAAAGTATAAGATAAAAAGTTAGATTTGTTTGCATCCTTTCTGAATTAATTGTTGATAACCATTACAGATTAATGAGAATTTTGTACTTCGCAAGTAGAATATGTGATTTTTTTTAACAAGATAAATGAAATCTTTATATAATGAAATATAAAGTTCGAATTAATGAGCTATTTTCTTAAATATAATAAACCTACAGAAAATATTATTAACAGCAAATTTAGTAAATTAAAAATTACAATTACAAAAGTGTAAACAATTTCCCTTACAAAATGTACTGAATTAAAAAAATATATTTTGATTTGTATTTACATAAAATAGGAAATTTTGATAATTTATTTTAGCATATAACTCTTTAGTTATATATATATATATATATATATATCTATATATATATATATATATATATATATATATATCTTTTTTAATTTTAAAATAAACACTAGTACACAATTTCTGAGAATGAATTGATAGTGTATTCGGTTGATATCGGGAAGTTCTCATCTTGTAAGAATAAAGGATTGTCTGGGTTTCGTACAATTAGAACAATATGTAGACCAGACTGACTGGCAGCAAAAAGTTCTGAAATAAAAAATATCATTTATAGTTAGATATTAAATTTATTAAATGATTGAATATAAATTCAATCAACATTTAATACATCAACATATAAATTCAATAATAACATATAAATTCAATCAGTGAACAAAATTCACTGAACATTTCATAAATATTTTTAATTATATTACAGTAAATCATTAAGTAAGAAACATTTAAAATAAAGGTAATCAATAATCCTTACACCCAAGCCATTTTCACACATTATTTAATTTTCAAATATATATTCAACCCTTCACAAATTAATTATTAGAAAATTTATAATTCAATAAAAATAACAAAAGTACACACAAATCAGCTAAGAAACTTACAGCTGAGATCGCACAAAATATTAAGTTGTAATGAGTAAATATTTGTGTTGAAAATAAATGATAAACATTGGAATTAAAATCTAATAATGGATATTTTTCCACAGTTATAATTTTTCCTTATGATTAAATCATTTATTTAATGACAAGAAAATCAGGAAACTTGTGAGAACAATGCAGATTATTAGGAAAGAGTATAAACAGGCAGTGAAACATAGATTTTAATTTATATGAAAGTTTTCAGATTTATTTATATGAGATTTATAAAATTGATGCAAAAATTATGATTCTGTTAACTTTAAAACAAAGTTAAATTTAATTGATGTTTTAAAATCAAAGAGAATCTAATATAGATATTCAATCATTTAATAACTTTAATATCTAACTATAAATTTCATATTTTTGTACATTGAAATTGCATTTAATGCTATCAACTATATTCCATAATATAAATTGTACCTTGTGGATTATCTGAAATGAAAACAGTTTCAGCAGGTAATGTTTTAGTTGCTTCACAAATTTTAGAGTAACTTATGGGGTCCAATTTAGAACCAATGGTTGTATCAAAATTACCATCAATATACTGAAAAGAAAAGCAATTTATAAAATATTTTAAATAAATAAATAAATACAAAGCTATCAATACCAGTTGATAAAAAAAATGAAATATATTAACAAAATAAATAATTGACTAAATTTCTTCGATACTTTGTAGCACTAAATATTCGGTTTATATATTAAATTCTTAAGAATTTAATAAAATTGTTTAAAAACAAATATTTTTTATTTATACAATCAAATAATCACCTTTATTTACAGATATAAAAACAGTAATTTTTATTAAAATTAACTAAATTCAGAATAGTTAACATTGAAAATTGATTAAAAAACAATATATATAAGTATAATTTGGAATTTAACTGATTTATATAGAAGCCTATGGGTTGAATAATTTATTATTTGACATAATACATGGTTGATTTAACATACTTTTTTAATATTAGGGCAGGCATTTTTACCAGTATATTAAAGACATTTATGTTACTTACTTGTTCAATATCGCCCTGCATACTGAATTTAAACAGTAACCTTTGAGCCTCAACACTCCCATTGGAATAGATGAAAATCTTTTTATTACATATTTTCCAATGGCGTAAAGCACTTGGCACATCTGAATATATACTGCAATGAAAAAATTATGTAAATCAGAAATAAACTACCATAATTTTGATTTTAAAAATCAATCAACAATTTAATAATTTGAATCTATTCTTACACTCTAAATCAGGGGTGGGCATAGTTTTCTAGGTAATGAGACACTTTTAGTTTTTCTTGTGATTCAATGATGATTGGGGGTTCAACAAGTGTAGTTTTAGTTATGCAAATTATAAAAATTAGCATTAATGATCATTCAAAGATGTCTTGGCAATCCCCTTAATGTCCACCCCAGCTCTAAATGATTGTAATATTGAGTATTACAATAAATTTAAAGGAAAAATCAAGCAATGTATTCACAATTGACAAATTTATAACAACTGACCATTATTTGAACCATCAGGTTCATTTATTATTGATTTTATAAATCAAGAATAATTAAATAATGGATTTTAATGTAAAATGAAATAATGGATTTTAATATAAAAATAATATTCTTTAATAAATAAAGAAAAATTAGTAAAAAAAAATATGAACAAAGAATATGCATTGTTATATAGTAAATTATTTTTGTAAGTTATACATTTACTTTTGTGTTTATATATATATATATATATATATATATATATATATATATATATATGCTTACTTTAATCAAAATTAATAAGTAATATAAAATAAAATGCGTAATTGCTTAATGATTGACTGTCCAATTATTAAAATAACTAATATCTAGTTAAAAAGATTTTTATAAGCTAATTTTTGACACTTATCAATGGTAAAATCGATTTTCTGACTTAAAGACGCATTGCTAAATATACTGTATATAGCATATTTAGTACAAACAAAAAATTGACATCAAAATATTTTAAGGCCAGAAATATTTAAAAATATATCAATCAGAAAAATATACTACTAATGGTGAATATTTTGTATTTTAATGTATATAAAAAGTCAATTATTTTTGCAATTTTCTTTAATCATGCAAATCAAATATTAAAACATGAAACAAAAAATATTTTTAGTTATTTTAAATATTTTATATTAAATATAACCTTGTGCTTATATTTGAGCCATTCAGAGTTTTAAATCTGTTTATCAAAATAATTTTTTCTGTACAGCAAAGGTTTATCACAATGGGATAAAATATGATGGGTATTTATAATGTGATGTTACAAAATAATTTTTAAAAACTTATGTTCTAGTCTTGTTTTTCTTTTTGGATAGCTCATGGTTTTATTTTTGGCAATCCTACAGCTCAATATCTGAGAAATACATCATTAATTACACTTAGTTCTATAATAAAGAATCAGTTATTTAATGTAATTTTTTCAAATTTTAGTTATACCTTCTTTAGTATCATTAAAAAATCGCAGAATAACATAAAAATAATTTTTATTTTTAAAATTTTTGAATGAAACACTGTCATCTGATATTTAACTTAAAGTTTTTTCTACATTTTTGATGACCAATTAATTTGTTTCATATTTTTTATACATATTTAGAGGTTACTTACATTATTATTGCACGACTGTTTTAAAATACAAGTGTTCTTATTTTCTAAAGGAAAATTTATCAAACTGAAATTATATGAAAAATGTTATTCATGCTAATAATTTATTTCCAAGAAAATGACTCATGAAAAAAAGTACAACACACAAGGATTTTTCTCTTTTTAGCTATTGACATAATAATGCACAATCTTTTTTCAATAATTAATTTGTATATTAATAAAGGCTTATTTTTAATGAAAACAACACATTTTTTCTAAGTGACTATTTAATTACGAAAAGAAAGCTCATAGCCATGAAAGGTAGAATACTACATATGCTGGAAAAACTTTGGAATTGTTTTAATAAAAACTATGCTTCGCAAAAAGAAAAATTTATTTGATTTCCAAAGTATTGAATTATAAATTCTTAGACTATAATATCATGTTTAATATGATATAAAGTTTACATAATGTTTTAATATGATATAATTTTTTTTATTGTATTGGAATATCTTACATAATATGGCTTTATACATCATTCCTCTATGTTGATTTAGCTCAGTCTAAAAGATTATATGACTCAGTGACAAATAGTTTAGATATGGAGAAAATGATAAAAATTTTTCAGCAGAAATAAACAATGGAAAATTTAGAAAGAGTTTAGTATTAAATATTCTAAATGAGAATTATTTAAGAAAATCAACGAAACCTGTAGATAAAGAATAAAAACTCTGGTTTAGAGTTTCTTTAAGAGTCTATCCTACCGAAGAATTTAAAATAGAAGCTTTTCGAAAACAGGGCATTTAAAAATGGAAAAGCCAGGCAAATCCCAAAGCCTCCAATGTTAAAAACAATAAGATATACTAATATATATATATTATTAACAAAATTAGTTATAAAATAATATACAAGAACATAATTAAATAAAACTACAGATGCTATTATTTATTCAGTTACATACTTATATTACAGAGCATTTATGGTTGGAGATTTTAACTGGCTCATTTGTTTTTAACTACTCAGTCTTAAAAAAAATCTGCATTTAAAACTTTTGAATAAGATGAACCCACTAAAGATAACCCAATCTTGAATTTCATTTTATTCTGTTTGAATTTATTTGGTTCTTTTTCTTGAATATTTCATAAATAATCTAACTTTATATACCTAAGAAGCAACTTGCACAGGTATGTTTGACTTTGTTATTATAATTGTTTTTATTATGCTAAAATTTTCTTTAATTCTTCAAATGTTAATAAGAGTTAAGTTTGAGTTAATGTAGCATTATACAAATAAATATAGAAAGAATTATAGCTAATTCTATTCTTAATGTAATCTACTAACAAAGAGAATATATTTGAAATCAAAATTTTCCTGTTTATAATACTTAAAGAAAAAAATTATTTTAATTCAAACTATATTTACTATCAAATGTTTTATCAATAAATTAAACTTTTTCTTTTCATTGAAAAAAAATTATCACAAAATTTTTATTCTGAAAGTGCTTTACTATTTACTGATTTTTACACAAACATCCTTCTACAATAAATACAATATCATTTTTGCAGAATTGTAGAATTGTTCAGAACAAAAGAATTCACTATATCGTATTTTGCTAACACAATTATCAACATGCCACCTGAAATTTTTTTATCAACTTTCAATTTCTTATAGAATTTCATTAGATTAAAAAGAGAACTTTTCAAGAGATGTGCAAAAAAACTTCAACTGCTTATTCATTTCATTTGCCAAAAGTTGTAGACTACTCAAAATATTTTTTTAAAGTTTGAAATTAAGAAGGGGGAAAAAAAAAAAAAAAAAAAAACAATATATGATTAAATAAAATGATTTTATCAATTGATTAAATTATTCAAAGCTTATTTAACATAAATGTATTCAATAAAAACAAAACAGTTAATTTTTTAGAAAACAATTGTAATGCATAAAACATGGAAAATATACCTATGATATGTCATATTTTAAATACTCAAAAGATGTTTGATCTACAAATTCCAAAACTATCATCCAGTTTAATAATTTTAAGATATGCTTATAAAATCATTTAACTACATTAATAATTAACAAAAAATTTATGAATAATATAAAGTGTTTAATGTAAATTATAAACAATTTTAAAATTACCAGTATATTTTAAACATAACAAAAAATGGCATATATTTAAAAAATATGCCATATTTTCCTATATATAATCCATAGTGGTGCATTATCCACCAGCCCCTTTATTCGAGCAAAAGACAAAAAAAAGCATTCATAATCCACAGTGGTATATAATCCGTGGCAACTTTTCTGAAGAATAATCAAAAATTAATACTGCTGATAATTTAGTGCCAAATAAAATAAAAAAAATATAATAAATTCTACAGAGAAAAAAAAACATTTATAAAGATGAAGATCTGTTTGAATCCACCTTAACGCAAAGTACGATTAACTGAGATGAAAGCATGATATCGATCAATGTCGGAAAAGATACTAGTGAAACTTATTGATATTTAGATTTTAATAATTTTTAAAACAATGTTAGATATATTTTAAAAATAAACTCTAAAAATAAATTTAAAAAATTGTTCCGTTAATAGTTAAATAAAAGAAATTGATTACTTCCTAACTGCATATGGAATACTTTTTTTCTTTTGTGCTGTGCCTGCTTTGTTTTTCAACTGGCATTACACATTTGTCAACATTTTGTTTTTCATTTGCCTTCATTACAGCTTTTAATTTAAAATTTACTCAGTAACTTAATTATTTTCACTTCCCTATGACAATATATGAATTTGAATGTTTTCAGATAGAAACAGTTAAGGTCAAGACAGAATGTGAAGCTACATTAATGAAATGCAGCTTTAATAACAGTTCAGAACTGAATTGGTTCTTGAATGTAATTGGACAGTGCTGATTACAGTTAAAATAAGTTAACTGAGTATTGACACCATGTGTCATTTATTCTATGAAACATAAACGACATTTCTTTCAAAATTTTATTGTAAACTTTTCTGATGAAAAAGATTTTTTGTCGAATTATCCGCAACAGCATATAACACACACAACGAAACTCAGACATTTTTAAACACATAATCTATGGTTTATATACAGGAAAATATGGTACTTTAAATTATATAGAAAATTTTATCCTTTAGTTTATGATTTTTTACATATAGCCAACATAAATGTATAAAATGATGGCTATGCAGTACAAGTTTTGTGTATCATTCTGACATTATGGAAATTTATATTATCATAGTAATATTTCTTAGAAAAGATTATCATTATTTAAAATTTATTTGCATATCAATTCCAAAAATTAATAAGAAAATTTTTAATCATATTATTATTTGGAAGTTGAAATCTATAGAAAGAATTATTCACCTCTGATTAATTTCAAATTTGATTGGATTTTTAGGTCTTTTATGAAGCTCCCTCAAATTGATGGTTAAAAAAACTTTTATTCTTTCCACCATAAAATGATCTTGTTACTATGAAGGGAGAATCATTTTCCATATAACATCAGAGATTACTGTGCAATTTTTAAAAAGATATTACTAACAAAGGTTAAAGTCTGCACAAAAAATACAGTAGTAGGAAAATTTAGATACTGGGGTAAAGAGCAATTTGAACTATTTTTCAACATGAAATATTATTTAATAAGTTATCATCTTACATATAAATATTAAAGCTAAATGAAGAATATAAATATGAATACATTTTTTTCTATTTAAAGAAGTACATACAAATTTAAAAAATTCAAGCATACTGGCCTTTGAGGTTAGAGCTAACAAAACCATTCTTGAAAATTGAACCTTCAAGAGCTTTTACTGATTGACTACTTTTGCCTTTTTGAAGTTGGTCTTGTAAATGATTAATTACAGCATCTTGAAAATCATTCTTATCCAAAATATTTTCAGAATTCAAATTCATAGGTTCCAAAGAGGATTTTGGATGATTTTTTCTTTTCTAAGAAAAGATGAATTAAATTTAATACAACAAATAGTTAAGAAAAATATTTTTAAAACATTTTTTTGAATTATGTTTCAAAGTAATGTATTTTTTAACTTTTGTGTTAGAATTTACTTATAATTTATATTTAAAGTAAAACAATTTTCTTGAGCATAATTTTACAAATGATATTTCATTTTCAGGAAGAAATCATTGTAAAGGTGACATGATCATGTGTGAGATTCACAGTTGATAAAGACTACTTTTTGTATTTCACTAAACTATGTATGTAATTAATTCATTAAATTATTTTTAAAAATTATATTAATTCCGAAAGAGAGAGAGAGAGAGAGAGAGAGAGAACTTAACTAAATCTTATACCCTTTGATTAAAATCTCGTAGAATTAGACCTCAAGAGCAAAATGTGCCAAAGTAACAAAACAAGTGCTTTGAGCATTAATAAAAAACATAAATGGCAAGAGAAAAATTTGAAAAACATTTTTTGAAACCTATCAATCTAACAACAATTTTAAAAGACTAAAAACTGCATCAAAAGTAAAAGAAAAAAATAAAAAGCATAATTTTTCATATTATACATTTTTGAAATAAATCAACTTAAATTACATAAGCAAAATATGAAAAATTTATCTTTGCTATATAAATATATAGAAGATAACTTTTTCTTATTTAGAATACAATTAGAATATTTGAGAAAACAGAAAAAGGAATTACCAATGGACATAGTTCCTTCACAACATCTTGAACTTCATCTGTCTCCCAATTGCTTTTAACATATTCTTTTAAATGCTGATCTCTGTAGGAAAACAAATCTTTCTGCAAAAAAACAAAACAAGTCAAACAAATAATTAATATCAAAGGTACAAATTCTGTGCCCAAAACATTAATAAAATGGTATTCATTTAATAATCCTTTACTATAAAGCTTATAAACTATATTCCCTCAATAATAATAAATTTAAATTATTTCATAGAATCAAAGTAAACAGATAATCTTGAAGAGACTTTGAAGAGGAGATAATTTTAAAATTCATTTGGGCTGCATTTATATCACAAATAATAGTAGTGAAGATAAGTTATCAGTAGAATAAGTCTTGAAACAGTAAGAAATATTTTGAAATTAAGTAATTCTTAATGGAGATTTTAAAAAGTAGGATGAGAAATATGAGACAGTTATATAAAAATTCAATAAACATGTTTCTTCAATTTTTGGAACCTCCTTTTATTCAGTTTGTCTGAGTAATTACCTAAGTTTATAAAAATATTGTAATTGATTTCAATAAACAATTTTAAACAGTTTTGATAAGTTTCAAGTAGAAAGAGAGAGAAAACAGATTATCTAAGTTATCTGTAGATTGATAAGATAATATGGCAAATAAAATCATTTATACATATTACAGCAGTAATTCATAAGTTTTTTAAAAATATGAAAATTTTTATCTATCAAACTGCTAAGTTTAAAGTTAACATATTTCTTTGAACATAAAATTTTGACAAAGATAACAGCAATATTTCAGATTTGTGATTCACAAATGTAAAACATCAGGACAATATTTGAAAAGAATATGGTTAAAATGATAAGTCTATTATAATCTTATAATTATTGTAGCAAGCACATAAAAAAAATACTACTATAATAAAAAATTATAGTAGTCAATGTGAGAGTCTTCAAATTTATGGAGCTATATATTTCATCATATTATATCAAGAAGGAATAATTATATTAAATTCAGGCTAAAATTATATGGCAACAGGATGTGATTTTAAATTTATCAATTTTTTTCAAATCAAAATGTTAAAATACTGTTAAATTAGTATAGAACCTAATATTCTAACAGAATTAGTCTTTTTCTTATGAAACAATATGGTTTTAAAACTTCATCACAAACAAGAGAGTATCATAAGTTTCCATGACACATTAGTTTTTTGAAAACTCTTAGTTCCATATACAAACTTTTACATTTGCTGCACATTTTAACCCATTCAGTGCAAGAGAGATAATTTGATGCAAGTTTTTCTTTTTCCAAGTAACACAATGATTGGGGATTGTTTTAATAATGGATTCAATTTTTCTCTATGAATAAAAACCTGTAATTTGCCACAGCAGTCAGATATAGAAGTGCCACATTAAACAATATAATCAGAAAAAATGCTATGCCAGAACACATTCTTGAGTGCCTGAGGCTATCCATGCAATATCTATATCAGAATCCTTTGATGGTGCAAGATTTTTTGGGGGTGTTTAATGTATGTACTTAATCTAACGCTACTGGCCAAAGGAGACATACAACAACAATGTACTTGCTTCAATCTTAATTATTTTCAATATAATTTAGTATTGATTTTAGATTAATTTTGAGCTTTTATTCCAACAGGGTGTTATTTTTACAGAGAAAACTGTTTCCTTCCTCAGAATACTTATTTGTAATTTTGGTAAAAGTTTATAATTAGGTACCTGTTGATTCTTTGGCAATTTTTTTGATGCTAAGATAGGTACCAACATGTGACTAACAGATGGCCAATACACAAAAGCTATACAAATATAGGGTTAGTCGGGTTACTAAAAATTGAATTTTATTGCCTATGTATCAGCAAATTTTTTGAAAAAAAAAATACTCAATTCTATACTGAACCCATAATTTTTATCTTAAAAATTACAAATGAGAATTCTGATTGTAATCGGCAGCCTTAAGTAGTTGCAGTTCAAGTTTCCTTCAGTTGGTTTTCTTTCCAATTTTGCTGACTTCCAATGCATTTTGAGAATAGTACTATTGAACAAAAGTACTCCTAAAAGCAGTTTTTTCAACCATGATATTAATCATATCGATTTAGATGCACTTTTTTTTTATCAACTAGATAATTGCTATATGAACATATGCCTACATGAGTTTATGCACACTGTATATCTGTGATGGCCAACTTACTTTTCTTACCACCCATTAGCATACAATCTAAAATTCAATAGTGGATAATAAGGATTTTTTTAATGTTCTAAATATAAACTTATACTCTCCTTTGATACAAGGAATATATTTTGAAATGGTGGTCACATGCTTTGAACATGATAGCAAATAGCTTAATAATATTTTACACAGCAATACAATTTAAAGAACAGTACTTTGCAATAGATTAAAATATTAGATGTTTTTATTGTAAAAAATAAAAATGGTTAGTAAATATAAAAAGGCTATTACATCTATTTTAGGTTAACTATGTATTTTTTAATTTAAAATCCCATACATACACCATAAAAATTTTTTTAAAAATGATACAGAATTCATATTTAATTACATTAATTTGAAACATTTTATAAAAATAGTTTACCCTGACAAAATCGACTGATGTTGTAGTACCTTCAACATCTAAGATTATACAAGTAGCAGCTTCAACAATACTTTTCAAAAGTTTTCGATCATCATTCATAGTGAAAATGTATTTCAATAATCATCTGAAATATAGCCATCCAATATTATAAGAAATCTTATATATATTAGCTAAAAAATATCAACATTGAGAAAAAGTATTAACAAATAGAAATTTGATAGCAATTTAAGACTATAATGAGCTACTCATTCATTATAATCATTGGTAACATTATATCAATCTTTATATATATATATATAAAACTTAAATAAAAGTTGCTTTATTTATGAAAGAAATATAGGACAACTTATGATGAGTTATATCGTTAAATCACAGAGATTTATCTTTCACTGATCTATTACTGATATTTGAGTTATGGCTGAGATTTGCAACTTTCTTGAAGTAGTTCAAATACAGGAAAAAGCAACTATACTAACAAATATACATACAATATAAATATAAAAATTATCCTTATTGTTTAGTATGTACATAATACTAAGTAGGAAAATACATGAAGATTATTTATATGGGGAATTTTCTAGCATATTGGTTTTTCAAACTCTTTTTAAATATTTAAATAAAATGAAAATATTTAAATCAAAGCAATTTTTTCTTTATAAAATTAAATGTTTTTCTTATTAAATATTAACTATTTAAGCATTGTATTCAACTACATTTATCTCGAAATACTAATGATCAATGGCTATTTTTTAATTTACACTATATTAACAAAATTTTATTAGTGTTAGGTTTATATTTTTCTTTTTTGCAATACACAGAGAGCTCTTATAAATTCTTTATATATGACAGATTTATTTAGCGATCACAAATTTTATCTTTATTTTTTGACAGCACTGAAATGGCAGTTATCAGTAAATTTTGTTGAATACCATAATATAAAACATTTTCCTTTAAAAATTGAACACTACCATTTAAAACAAATGGTAACTAACTTAAAAAACCTCCACACCAAAAATTTTGAAACTTTAAGCTTTTTAAACTGAAATAGTGCATTTTTGAACATAATTACATTTGTTAATAAATATTTTTTTTCTTCACCTGATTTATTGTTCAAAACATCTTATAAAAATCTCAACATATTTATATTGAATTTTACTAATAAATCTTTAACCACAATTAAATTTTTTTTTGTAAACTGTAATTTCTTATTTGGCAATGCCAATTAAAAAATGTCTTACATTTAAAAATTATTCTTTTCCTATTTTCTTGGCTAAGTAATAATCAATATAAAATTCCTTCTTAATAGAAAAAATACTTTTTAATCAAAATTTTAACATTCATCCAATGTAGATTGTTGGGTACAATTGCAGATTTTAAAGCAACAATTTCTCATGTTGCTTTAAAGTTAATGTATTTTAAAAGGCTACAATTTAAATGATTTATACTTCATTCAGATAAATAGTTTTTCATCTGTGTGGCAGAAACTTAACACTGTAAAGTTTAAAAACCCTAAATCTTGTAAATTAGAATAGCTAAAAACTACATAGCAAAAAATAAGTACATAAATTTTAAAACGTATGATTATAAGAAACATGAAATAGTTTAAAAGTTTATTTGTAACAAAAAATATTTTTTTAAATTATTGTAAATTTGAAATTACATTCTTTACATAGATTTTTTTTAATTGATATAAAAATCAGCAGAAATTACAAAGAATATATAACTTAAGTAACACATAATACAGTAGAACACCAATAATCCAAAATATCTTCAGAACCTCATGAAAACATTGAAGAGAAGGAAAATGAGAAAAAGGTAAAAGCTCAAGAAAAAAGAAATATAAGAGATGGGAGAATAAGAGATGTGTCACTTGAGAAATTTAAAAACGTTCTTTTGAAAATTTTCTGGATGTTCAGAAGTTATAACTGAAGATATAGAAGTATGGATTATGAATCAGAATCTAGATTTCAAATTGCAAATGATGGTAAGCTTATTGAAACTGATAAAGAACTTAACGCTCAAGTTGAAGCAGACACGGGACTATCAGCTACAGATACATTTGCTTGCTTTGAAGTAAATCAACTCGAGTATGACCACAAGCAAGTTAGCACTATCAAGCGGATGAGTGATTTGGCTGCCCAAAAATGTATGAGGGCAGTGAAAAAACTTACTGATTGATGACTAGATGTTCAGCAAGCAATGACTTTCATTTACAGCACCGTACATACATACTAAATTAATGTACACCACTTATAAGTACCTTAATATATAAAATTGTTGCCTAAATTAATTAAAATTTTTTTTTCTTTAACAAAAAGTAATTTCTTCTCTCATTTTAAACATACAATAATGAATTAAAATAGGAAATTTAAAAAAAAATGCAATTATCTAAATTTTTGATTATGGGAATGGGGTCTGGTATGAATTGATTCAAATAATTGGAGTTTTAGTGTGTTTCATCTTAAGAAATATAAAAATGTTCATGCTTACATCAGGAGATTGATTTTTATTCCTTATACTTGAATAAATTGTTTGTAAGTCAAAACTTTTTTAAAGTTTGGTATCGTAATTTATCTTAAAAAAAAATAATGTTTTCTATCTTGTAACTTTACTAATGTTTTGAATTTCCAGACTAAAAATTTTTATTCAAAGCAAATGAAATAGGAAAACAAAATAACATAGAAATAGGAAAACATTTTAATTTTTTGTTTTCCAAATATAGGGCAACAAATATCCACACAGATCAAATTAGATATACAAAAATTGAAAAAATATAATTAATGTATTATAGTAAACTGATTTTTTTTTTTAAATTTCCATAAAATTTATCAGGATAATTTTTATATCGATTGGAGATGGGTTAATTTTTAAGATCTGTGAACTGATTAAAATATCAGGAAAGTGTCATATCACAAAGAATTCTACTAAGTTATTTTATGTATAAATTTAAAATACAATACTCTTTAATTTGTAATATGATGTAGCATATTTATAATAATAGATATTTATATATAATAAATGTAAGATATTTTACATGCTGCATGGCACAAAAAACATGATTGCTATTGAGAATAAAAGAATTATATTAGTACAAATAGTATAACTTGATAATTTTGCTTGATAATTACAATTTAAAACACTTTTAGGTCATTAACAAAATTTTTACAAGTAGGGAAAAAAAAAAAAAAAGATTACTCTAGCTTATTAAAATTTTTGCAGTCTGGAATAATAGTAAAATAAAAAATAACCAACTCATTCTTTGCTAGGTAACTTTCTTGCCTAATTAAATGATAAGTTCCATTATACTAGTTTAATAACTAGCTAGTAAATTAGACAGGCTTCATAAAAAAATTACTGATATTGAAAACCCACATCCTTATTTTTTCCCTTATTATATTATATTCTTTCAACTATGCGAATAGTAGACAAGATCAATTAACCTGTATTAATGAAAGATACATTATATTAAAAGAATTATTTGAATTCCATTTTTAAAAATGCTGTTTTATTTGGTAAGATCTTTAAAAATATTTGTTTTTTTTTAATATTTTCCAGCTTAACTTCCCTTTTAAGGCACGTAAATATTCAAAAATCAATGTTAGAAATATTGAAATTATAACTAATATAATTATAGAATCTTTATTTTTCTTCGAATAGTAAAATATTTATTAGTATACCCATTCTGTTTTTCTTTCAACCAACAAAAGGTACTTAAATAAAATAAAAATTGAATTCAAAGACAAATTTACCCAAAATTCCAATAGAAAAGAAGTAATAAAAAGTGGTCTATAGATTTAAGCTATAAAAATGCATCAATTGAATAAAAAAAACAACGTATACAAAGTTCGCAACCACGAAAATTAATTTTTTTTTGTTTCTTTTTTCCCGGCCGGTTATTTCTTGAATTAAGTAGAGCCAACCGCTTTGTAATTTAGAATTTAGACAAACAGATGCAGTCGACACTTCAGTTGGAAAAATTACTTGTTTAAAAAAAGTAACTCCACATTGGGCTTTAAATAAGGCTCCTCATTGGTTCTTCATTACAGCTTGAATGCTTTAAGAAGCAGTTGATGGAACCACTCCTGGCGGGGATACAAACATATATACGCTTCGGTAAAGAGTGAATATAATAACATCCTTCGATACCTTTGATCTGGCATTTACCAGTCATTGCTCCAATTTGTGATATCATGGAATTCCCAAGTCTGGCTATGTACCATGTCATAGATATGTTCGATTGATGAAAAGTTTGTTGAGCTTGCAGGTCAACGAAGAGTATTAACAGTAAGAAAGCAATCCAGAGATTTTCGAGGGTGTGAGGCACAGTATGTTTTGGAAAACAGTCCCCCGGATGACTTGCAGTGAAAGGTAATACAACTGGCAGCAGAATGGTATGTACATATAATTGAGCGATTAAAAATATATAGAGGATGTCTCGAAATGACCAGCTGCCATATGAGATAGCACTCATACCCGAAGTTATGGCTATATGCTTTTATAAAACATAGGCTGAGTAGATAATGTTACCGTTGGAGCAGTTTGAACCTGTGGAACAATCATTTGATCTCCCCTCACTTTTGTGTACCTTGGTTGTCCAGAGTCTTCTTTTAATCAACAAGTTCCTCGTCAAAACTGCTGCTGTCAGCATCTATCCGCAGATGTGTCTATACGTTGGAGGTAACGACCCACTGCTCGGCATGACCACCTAGATTCAGGTATTATGACAATACGAGCATGTTCGAAGGCATTTAGTTGTTTGTAAAAACGTCGTGAAAGCATCATTCGTTATTTTTTAAGGGAATCACAAAGAGGGAAACGAAAAAAAGATATATTTTTGTCTCTATTGCTGGTTTTATTGCGAGTTATATGCCTCTACGGCAATTCATGTTGATTGGCGTTAAAAAATTTATCATTTGCATGTTAGATCAAATTATCCTTTCCGACGAAATTTTATTTCAATCGCGCAAATCTTTCTTGAAGCTTCGATTTTTTTTTATTTTTTGCAAAGTTTGCATATGTTTTTATCATATTTAAATAAAAAAAGAAAGAAAAATGCAAAAAAAAAAAAAAAAAAAAAAAAAAAAAGGGAAGGAAAATATTATTTTAATGATGAACTTATTTTAATTGTTTGATATTAGAAAATGTTATTGCTAATTATATGATAATGCGAATTTTTCCGAAGTGTGAAACGTATTATAGAAGACATATTGGGGGATAACTTGACAGAAATACTTTTTTTGGAAAGTAGTTTAGTATATTATCCAATTTTTTATTCTAATAAAATGACTCAGTGTGTGCTTTCATCAACAAAAGTTTCTTGATTGAATATTACCACAGTTTCAATTAGTATCAAAACTTTCCTCATCCGGCTGAAACTTGTAAAATTATAGCTTAAATGGCTTTTTAAGATTTTTGAATTTCTTTTCGATAATTAACAGTTACGTACCCGTGAATTATACCTTTATTATTTCAACTTTGTCAAGACTTACCCCATATGTGAATATATATATATATTTTCCTTTAAAAATACTTTATTCTCTGGTTTCTTTAAAATAATTATACCGATAAAAAATAAATAAAATTTTAGAAATTTATTTTATTTTAAAGATAAGTATGAAAGTCACCACATCAGAAAATTATATATATATATTTAATACTGTCATAAAAGTCATAAAATACTTTTTTCCTGGGACTTGCCACATAATTTAGTTAAATAGAATAAATTTTCGTATAATTTGATTTCAAAGCTAATATTAAAATAATTTTTATTAAAATTATATTGAATTGAATGAATTGATGTTTGAAAAATTAAGGATCTTTTATTTCAGTCTGCTGTTTTATGTTACAAAATGACAAATTTTAGATTGAATTATTGATAAATGATTTTAGATTGAAACTTTTTTAAAAAGTGAAATTGGCAATTTTTGAAGCAAATGAAAGTGAATTATATGTTTTGGATTTTTTCTTTTCGATTTGTAAAATTTATAATCTTTGCATTCATATTGTTTTATGAAATTATATTATATAACAATATGTAAGGTGTTTATTTTTTACCTCTATGATAAAATTTTAAATTTAATTTTTGACTTTACGGGGTAAGGATTAATATGAATTTATAAAGTATTTTATTTAAAAGCTTAATTATTTGAAGAACTTATATTACATAATTGCTATAAATATACATAATTTGACAGAATTTTTGTATAATATTTATTAACTGATTTAAATATATCTACTAATTGAATAATTAACTATTAAAATTTAAATATTATATTGATTAATTCTATTAATTATTTATTAATTAAAGATATTAATGTTTTAGAAAAGTTCACTGAAACGTGTAGATAAACCATAAAATTGTGAACTTTAGAAATATTTATTTTGGAGGATTTTAGAAGCGAAATATTTAAAGCACTATTTAAGAAAATTTTTTGCCAATTTTATAACTATGCATCACATATCTAATTATATTTACAGTTCCAAACACTTGTACTCCTGTTTACATAATTTGGAAAATTTTTGTAAGAGTAAAAAAATTATTACCACTTATTATTTAGTTGTTATTAACAGGAAAAACTCATCCTGGGGCAAACTGATGTGCATATTAACTTCTAAGAGCCATGAAACGCCACGGATAAGCAATTCGCGACTCATCTCCCTCATCAGGGAGGCGCCAATAAGGAATTTCCGTCAGAGTTAGTATTTTATCCGGAATTTAATGATGCTCGGCGAAAAAAAGCAAATGAAACTTACTAATTTTGTTTTAGTTTGATTTGGAACTTTTTTCGAGTAACTCATGAGTTAGCTAATTGCAATTACTAAATATTTTCCTAGACTAGCCTTTTGCTATTTGTTTCTATCTTAACTGAAAATTTACTTAAATCTACATATTTTGGAAAATATATTTGAAAAATAAGCATTTCATTTAATGTTGAATTCGTACATATTTAATAATGTTTTTAATTGAATGTTATGTATTTCATAGTTTATACATGACATTAAAACATATATATATATATATATATATATATATATATGCATTTACAATAATCTTAAAAATAATATAAAACTACACATTGTTAATTTTCTATAAACTAAAAATTAATGAATAATATAAAAATTATTTTAATATAAAGATTTGATAGTTAAATTTAATCTTTCAACACTCTCAATTAATACTTAATAAATTTAAATCTAAATTTCACTTATAACAAAGCATTTTCGAATAACATATTAGAAATTAATCAGAGGGCATTTCTTTTTATCCAACTTTAATCATTCAGCTTAAGAAAGATTTTAATTATTCGTTACATGAAGACAAAAATTACTTTAAGGTGAATTAGGAATTTATCATGTTTCATGATATCATGGTATCAAGAATATCATGATACGAAATCTTGTTAATGTACATAATGGTAATAAACTTTATCTTCCTCCTATGTCAGTCAAGGGGAAAGGTATGGCAGAGAAAAAACACTGGATTGATTCAGTATCTTAAGCCAAATATTTAATATTCTTTGATTGAATTTCATTGTGTAATACACCAGCAACTTTTACGTGCGCATCATGGTTTAAAAATATTTTCTAGCATAATATTAGTTGTAATAAAAATAATCAACTTTATAAACGCAAGAGCTCTTAATAAACGACAATTTGCAGAATTCTTAACGAAAACTGAATGTCAATATTTAGGGATTTCGACATTTTATTAACGTGCAATAGTTTAATTTCGGGCACTTTTTTTTAAATCAATTTGATTTCATTGCACTATTTTATTGGATAAGACAAAAACAAATATTTTTTTTCCAAATTTTATGGCTTTATTTTCTTTTAAAAGATGAATATCTTTACAAAAATAATTATATTACCTATCCCTAATAACTAGAAAAATTGTATACAATAACTCATATGAAATTTTCCATCAAATGTGTAAGTTATATAACATAAGTGAATCATAAAAATCAACATATATTATTTTTTTTAGATTTATGTAAAGGGAGTTTTCAATATTATTTGTATTATGTATTCTGAAAGAGTCACTTGTACATTACATAAATATAAAAGTCACGAATCTTGATTAACTTAGCCCTATATGTTATAGTAGACAGTTAAAATGTAAAAAAAATTAAAATCTAAGTATACATTTAATTAAAGTTTAGTTTTAGTTAGCAAATCAAATTTTCGAAGAAATGTTTTATAAAATAAGTGTTAAGAAAAGCACAATGAATTAAATTATAATTTTAATAAAAAAATTAATAAGAAAAATTTGATTAGAATAAAATCCTAATGAAAATTTTTGTAAACTACACTGTCGATTCTAAACGTCGTCTCTAAAACGCTGGTATATATATATATATATATAATAACGGCGGGCATTTGAGTGACAAACCCCCTTTGTTGCCACAACGAGACCAGAAACTGCTACACATTTGTCGTTACCCAATGAGCACCTGTGAACTAAGTCAAGGAGGCGTGTAGCATTCATTACCCACGCCATACCAGATAGACAGATTTTGGAAAGGATACTTAGTAAAACCTATAAAAAATGCTTCCGAAATCTTGAAATTAATGAAATTCCTATATTTTTACTTGTCACTCATTTTTCACAACCAGAGAATTTCTAGTTTTTGGAATTTGAACTTTACTCAAGAAACTCAGAATTAATTTTTTTAATATTAAAATTACGAGTATCAAATCTTTAAATTCATTAAAAATTAAAATTATATTTAATTGTTTTGTGTATGGATATTAACTTTACAAGCCTCATTTTAATAGACTAGTTTGCTTCTCTTAAGTTGTTTATTTCATTACACATTTACAAGGATATATAAATCTTTAATCTAGAATAAATACTGTGGATTTGCAATGAAAGATTCACGCTTTGATTTTTTAGGTTTATACGCATAAAATTGTATGAATTTTAAATAATTTAAATAATATCTATTAGGCTAGTAGATAAGTATTATAATGTACTCTTCATGGATCTATCTATCTATCTATCTATATATATCTATATATGTTTTTCAAGATATTTTTTGGGCCATAATGCTTTTCAAGGAAAGCAAATTTAACTTTCAATTTATATAATTAATTTCATTATAAAGTGAATTATCAATGGCGTGGAATTTATTTCTTAATATTTTGTTAATTTAATTTGTCTCTAATTTGAACGATATTTTTTAAAAATCAAGACAAAAAAAGGAAGGTAATTTATAAATGCTCCAGGAATTAAATTCAATTAGAATCTAAATTTTTAAAATTTGATTTACTAGTTCTTATTAGATAAAATACGTTCTTCTTAGACAAAATATTCTCTTTTAAATGAAATATTGTTTATTATATGAATTTAAGGTAAATAATTTTTGGAAAATGTATTTGCAGTTATTTAATTTATTCTTATATCGAATATTTTACCAAAAGTAATAGTAAATTGTGAATCATTTGAAACATTGTGTATCATTTGGAATAAGAGAACTTAAACTTGTCAAATGAGATATTCACTTTCTTTCCTTTAATTGACACACCAAATAATTCCCATGACTTTGCGATATCCGAAATGGGCCATCAAAGGCTGGTTCCAAGGTGTTCCGACATAATCCGAGGTATTTACGAACAAAGATAATCTACTTTGTAGTTTTCTGCTGACTGGCTTCAAACTGTCCATATATCCCTGAACCCTGCTTGCAAAGGTACTAGGTACAATCCTAAAATTGGGTGCATCAAAGAGCTCACTGGGAAGTTGAATGTTTTCCCCTTAAACTATTTGCGCTATGGAGAGGTTTGTACTCTGCCTTGTTGCTGATCTTAATCTCAGAAGCACTGTTGGGAGGTCATCAGTGCATTTTACATTATTATGAGATATTAAAGCTCATAATAGTAGTTCTAATTATTAGTTCTAATATAGTGTGTGTAGTTCTAATAGAGTAAATAACTCCTTATATTATAGGCATATTCTGAAGTAGTTCTTATTGCTTTGGGGTGGTAAAGGTAGTATGACAAACTTTGGCTCCTTATATTATGGGCAGATTCGGAAATAATTCCTATTGCCTCCCTTGGTCTGTAATCATTTTGTTTGACACTCCAAATCTTCTGATCCAGTTTGCATAAAAAGCCTCGCTCACTGTTTTTGCAGTAATGTCTTGCGAGTGGATGGCTCCCATTCAACACAAGTGAACCTATCAATGCAGGTTAAGCAATACATATGACCATTTGACAGTGGCTGTGGTCCAATGATGTGAATGTGTATAACACTAAATTTAATATCTGGTTTTTCGAATTGGGAAAATTAGGATTTGGTATATCCAAATACTTTAGCCTTTTGATAATTTACACATGCTTGTGCTTATTCCTAAATTTATTTGTTAATTACTTGCCAATAAATCTATAAGACATCTGCTTGACAGTAAGTTTTATGTCAAGATATGATAGACTATGGCTTCAGTTAAAGGTTCAACCCATGGAGTTCCAGCAGTTCATTTCAGCGAGGAAGAATGTCACATTCTTCCTCGCTGAAATGATTCATCCTATTAAACACTGACTTCAGAAAGTAAGGCTTCACGTCCCCAACCCAAGGAACTCCAGCAACCTTGCGAAGGAGTATATGTGGTCACCCTCTCAATTACTTCCCGCGGCAAATGATGCTTCACTTTGTAGATCTTAACGGGAACGGGTGTGAAGCTACTGAGCCATTGGAGCTCGTGACGATTGAGATCTCCAGAATTAAATACTCAGGGTCAAAAGTGACTACCGAACTGAATGAATATCAATAAGACTCAGTATCGACCCATACAGTTCAAATGGAATTGCATAAACAAAATATTTGGGAATTATACTTACTTTTGAGCTGTACTAGTCTGTATAGCTCAAACGTAAGTCATCAGTCATTGGAAGCAAATATATTCTTTAGAAACAGTTTAATCTTCTAATACGAGAGGGGTGTAGAAGGCTGGCATCTTTCTTTGCAAGGATCGAGAAACTTGTATATGTAATAAGACTCAGCTGTTTTAACAGCTAAAGGTGTTCCCACAGCATATTAAGAGCAAAATCCCTTCTTTTTGTATAAGTTTTCCATTATTCTCGGCAATGTATGTATACTTTATTACAATATGAAAATTTACATCCTTAATTTCTCTCAAGTAAAAAAGAGTACCCGTAAGTAAACTTTATCCAAAACATGTGGTAAATGATAATCATAATAAAACAGAACAAACAATTCACTTCTAAGTGAATTAGTTTTTCAAACCAATTTTGAACAGCTCAAAAACAAATATTTGGAAAATAATGAAGGCATAAGAAATAGACTGAAAGTTATAGGCTTCAGCTTAAGGACAGATAGATTATAAATCTTCAGTAATGAAACTATTCCTTTCTAATTAAAATAATTAATGCATAGGAAATATAATTCGTGACATTCTGTATAGCCGAAAAGAGGAAAGCTGTTGAAAACAATTTTAAGCCTTTATCGTATAATAACTCACGAGAGGGGGCCACGTTAAAACTGGTCATAATCGCACTGTCTTCCAAGTGAAATGATATCTCTGGGGTGGCAGTCCAAGTATTAGGGTCTTCTGCTTTGTTCAGATTAAAAACCATGAAGACTCGACCCGGTTGCTTTTATCTAACTGGTAGAGCTCATCTCAGGGCAAGGTACAGGAAAGAATGCTGGTGCAACAAGAGAGCGTTTCATGCATAATGTATTGCATTCCTATGTCACAAGAGATCATATTAGATGATCCGTCAGATGTGTGCACTGAATCGAATCTAAAAACTCCCACTCTGAAGAGCGCAGTCCCGACGAGCTCACATGAATTACTAACAATATATTCTTAGTCAAAGGATTTACCATTATTACTGTATTAATGAGGATCCTGTACCACATAATTTCAAGTCAACAATTTTCGCTTATCTTTGATTATGAAAATAATCGAGGAATTTATTGCAAGAAGTTGGCTTTTTTTAGTCTAAAATTTCTTTATAGCATATGTAACATTCGAATAAAGTAAGAAAGTCAATATGTTCAATGGTGATACGAAACACAAAATGCATCTAATTTAATTTATTTATCATGTTTACATACACATAATAGGAAAAAAATGCTTAATAATATATTTTTGAGATTTATTATTAAGTACGATTAAATAGAAAGAGAATGTACACTTAGATTTATGAAGGGTGCGGTCGATTTTGATGTCCATCACGTTCGTCGAAAAAACGAACCATGTGAATCGGGAACTTTACTATCCTGCTTTGTTATTTATCAAAATAAATCTCGCCCATCTGCTTTCTGTCCCGACAGTTCACACATTTCCTTCTTATTTGAATTCTTCGCACATATTTTGTTCATTACAAAAGTGTGTTGCTAAGCACTTTTATTAAACCTCCTATTTTCACCCAAACTATTTTAAAATTTCTGATAAATCTGAAATTGATGAATACTATGTACGGTTATGACGAGAATAAGGAAACGCTTAGAATTAGATGCTCAATATACCACTACATTTTTATCACTTGTGTTAAAATACGTTTATGCACTTTGGCAAAAATGTCAAGAAAACAAAATTTTAAATTGAATGAAAAATAGCAATTACTTCTATACTTTTTGACTTAATGGCCTTTTGATTTTAGTAAAAATGTCTATTGATTTCGCTCCATTATTTTATTCACAAAAAAAATATATATTTACTGCATAAATTATAAAATATTTTTAATCCAAACAATTATTAAGGTATTTTTAATGTTTAGAATACAAAAAATAAATTAAAAAAAATTAAAAACTGAATTATTGATATAAAAACTTAACTATTTACAAATATTTTAACGATTTATTTAGTTTTAAATGAAGTTCGCTTATTATGTGAGAAATAGAATTCACTAAATTATGCAGTAGTTTAATTATAAAGATCTAGTGATTTAAAATTTTGCACTGGAAAATCTGCAAAATTCTAAAACATGATGAATCTTTTAAAGTTTTTATCAACATATTATTGAAATAAAAAAAATATTAAAAATTCTTCAAGAAATGATACATTCGATAATTATATATTTTAAACATTATGTATAGAAATTGAAGTAAAAAAAATTGTATCATGAAACAAATATTGTTAAGGAAATAAAATAACCAAAAGAATTTATCCTGAAATATAATTGAGGAAATTAAACATTATAATACCTTTTTTGAATATATTTTGGTCTGAATGAAGCAACAAATGTATTATTAGTCAATGTTTCAAGGAAGCGTATAATTGCAAAGCACATACATTTTATAAATATTCACATTTCTAACGAAACGTTTTCTTGATAGATAACTTCTCTTCTATTTTTTTCTTTGATTTTACAAACGTAGAAGATAACTCAGTAATTAATAACATGCAACAATAATCAAGACATTTTCTACAAGGAGGAACTTAAGTATTACAGAAACATCAAAATAAATTTTAAAAATCGCTATGTTTAATAAATTTCTCAGAAAGGATTTTCCTTTTATTTTTAAAAATGGTATTTTATAATTTTATAGAAATTATAATTTTTACAAATTTAGAGATCATTAAAAATCCTGTGCATGAAAGGTAAAGTTTATGTAAAAAATATTTGCATTTATATATTTTGATTACAAAGAAATATACCACACTATGCATTTGGAAACACTGAAAAATTATATATATATATATATATATATATATATATATATATATATATATATATATATATATATTCGTATCTTGTAATTTATAACATTTTATTTATGGCTATTTTAACAAATTTAAGAGTTACATCTCTCCTGTTTTGGAATTTTAAAATGTACATTGATTAAAAAATGACGAACTGACCAATGATGTCTTCTCGCGCCACTATTCTTAACGAATGAGTGATCTACAGTCTATATCCATATAAAGGGACTGAGTTCTCTAGAAGCTTTTCGGACGAGCTCTCGTATCTATCAGACGTGTTAGAGAGATATGATTGTCTTCACACAAATAAATTGTTCATGTACTAATAAAAATTATTCTTGAAAATCTGCCTATTCAATAATCCTTAATTTCACCAAGACAAAGGAAAAGGAGGAAACCACGTAATGCGTTACACACACACACACACACACACACACACACACACACACACACACACACACACACACACACACACACACACACACACACACACACACACACACACACACACACACACACACACACACACACACACACACACACACACACACACACACACACACACACACACACACACACACACACACACACACACACACACACACACACACACACACACACACACACTATTTATTATAACAATATAGTTGTAATAATATATTTGGATTGATTTGTATTTTTAATAAAGTGTGTTAAAAAAATTCGGAAAAATAATTTAAAAATTTATTTTTAACCAAAACTTAGATCCTAACTTAAACCAGCAATCTTTAAAACATGAAGGTACTTTATAAGATAAAAGAAAATTTCAAGCCGGAGCAGATATATTTTTAGTACCTATAATACTGATAAGTTGGTGACTTTAACAGAATTCCTTTGTAAAACTTAGGAAGAGCCTCTTTGTATTCTTTTACAGATTTCCTTTTGGAGGCTTAACTGAAGCCGCTGATAGCTGCTTCAACTTTTTGCCTTGGGGTATTCGAGTCAAAACAAGATCTGAATTCAAGCTATTCGTTTTGTAACTTTATGTATATTGACATATTAAGACGGAAATTATTATTTTAACAACTGAGCAAAATAACTTTCTGCATGAAACTTTTATTCTAATAATAAGTATTTTAATTAAATTAAAGATTTTTTTTTGAATATTTGTCTTTATTGATACTTTACTTTTTCGTATTTTTAAGTTTTGGTTATATTTTTATTATTTTTTTTATATTCTTTATATTATTTATATTTATTATTTTTTTATTCGTTTATAATGAACTAAAATCAAAAAATATTATTATTTATTTGAATAGTTTTTACTAATTTTTTAATTATAAAATCTTGACAAATATTCATAAAAGGTTAAAATAGTTACAAAATAAAAGATCGAAAAAGTATTAAGTATTAAAGTAAAATTTTATATTGAAAGATCTAAAATAGCTTTAAGGAATATAATGCTTAAATTATTTATGCTTTTAAGTCTTGTTTAATTTTCACATATTGAAAGATTAATATTTATTCTAAAGGAAGTTTTTAAGTTTGACTGAAAGCATTTCGGAACACATGAAAAATATTTCTTAGAAGCTTTTTAATTTAAAATGGCATTTAAAATATATAGTTCATCTTTGGGGGCCAAAGTTATAATAAAAGTTATGAAACTTTAAAAAGGGAAAATTTTAAAAGCACTCTGAGGTCGTAAAAGTAATAAGATTTTTCATTGAAAGATATTTTTACTTTCCCCTCAAAAAATGATAGAATTTATTTGTTCACAAAAAGCTTATTTTTGGTATAAAATTTTACATTTTCCTTATTTCAATAATTGGAATTCAAACCGAGACATGAATTTTCTTTTGAATGAAATAAGTAATTTTTTCCTGAAAAAGTCGAAAAATCTTATTTAGATAATGAAACTGATAAATTAAAATAAATATGTGTGCATATGTGACTTCTTAATATAAATCTTTAATAAAAATTAAGAAATTGTTTTTTTGACAAGTGGTTAAAACATTTATAATGTATTTCTGAAAACCCTCATAAAAATTTTAATTTAATAAAAAAAATATAAAAAGTTAATAAACTTGAAAAACTTATAAAAAGTTAATAAAACTTATAAAAAGATTAAAAGACATAAATATTCAAAAGTTTTATTAGAAAGCCGTAAAAGCCGATGGAATAATATAATTATGAATCAAAAAGTAAATTACACTTGAAGCTAATTGAAACATTATAAGCAGCAATTTCACGTGAATAAAAGAGAAAAGTTTACAATCGGGTACCCCTTAATTCTCAGGTGATATTTTTTGATAGCAAGATAGGCATCAAAATGTGGTTTATAAGATAGCCGCTACACAAAAGCTATACGAAGCTACAATTTCCAGGGTTACCAGAAACTGAATTGAATCGTCAAGATGTATCGCCAATGTTTTTGCCAAACCAAGGGATATTTGATTCTACCCGAAAAAATATACACAAAAATTTCAAATGGAAAACTAGTTATGTTTTGCGAGCCAACACACAAGAAATATGATTCATAATGGCGCTTAAGTTGTATCCATATTCGAAACGAAAAATGTAAAGACAACAGATAATCTACAATGGGGAAAAAAACATTAAAAGATTTGAGAAAGGCAGTGAAAGAATTTAAAACTGGTCTCAAAGTACTGCATTGAAAACCAGACAGACCAGTTTACAAGATGCTATTGTTCTAAATTGTTCTGAGGTGCCTAGCCATTCGGCAATTTACTTCGTTTTATAATAATTTTCGTCACCTGAAGATGAATTATATTTTAGTTTTACAGTCACTATAAGAAGTTTATGAGAAACAAACTTTGCGAAAGAAATTCAAACAGGAGATTTTTTGTCATTCGTCATATAGAACTGATTTAGCCCTTATCAATAAGGATTTGTTTCCATAAAATAAGAATGACAACTTCACTCAATATTTTTGAGCGGACGAATGAAACATATTGTTATGATTTTTTTTCAATTTTATGGAAAAAACGGGAGGCGAGTTCAATTTTAATGAAAAAATTTCATTTATACCATAAATGATTAAATTTACCTAAAAATTTCATCAAAATTTCCCATATTCATAAGCAGTTTAGTGCGAAAGTTTTACTACAGTTGTGTTAGAAAATTTTTGAATATAAGTTTATTTAAATATAACTACTTTTTGATTAATCTTTAATGAACCTTTGCAAGAAGACATTTAATTCAGGTCTAAAAAAGCAATAGAAGCAAGTTATTTTAAATAGTAAAAAAAAAAAAAAAAACAGACTGATAGTTTTTTGAAAATATAGGATTGAGGAAATTCAAGTGTGTTGATATCTAACTCTTTATGTATGTGTAGAATATGCGTACTATAGCAATTGTCTTGAGAGAAAGATAACCCTTAAATAAGTTAAACGAAAAGCAAATAATCATTGTACCCAATAACTGTATGGGAACAAGCATCATATGTGAAAAATCATTATTTTACAAAACTTAAGAGTCAATATACTACACTACCGGCCATTAAAATTGCCACACCAGGAAGAAATGCAGATAACAAAATGATATTTATTGGACCAATATATTATACTAGAAATAACAAGTGATTAAATTTTCAAAAAATTTGGCTGGATATATAAATCCTGAGAAATCAGTACCCAGAACAACCACCTCTGTGGCAGTAATAACAGCAGTTATACGCCTGGGCATTGAGTCAAACAGAGATTGGATTGCATGTACACGTACAGATGCCCATGCAGCATCAACACGATGCCACAGTTCATCAACCGTAGTGACTGGCGTTTAGTGACGAGCCAGTCGCTCGGCATTTTCTATTGGTGAAAGATCTGGAGAACGTGCTGGCCAAGGAAACAGCCGAACATGTTCCGTATCAAGGAAGCTCCGTACAATACCAGCAACATGCAGTCGGGCATTATCCTGCTGAAACGTAGGGTTTCGCTAGGCTCGAATAAAGGGTAGAGCCACGGGTCGTAACACACCAGATATTTAACGTGCACTGTTCAAAGCACCATCAATGCAAACAAGAGGTGACCGAGACGTGTATCCAATGGCACCCCATACTATCACGCCAGGTGATGGGCCAATATGATGATGTCGAATGCACGCTGCCAGTGTGCGTTCACCACGATGCCGCCAAACACGGATGCGACCATCATGATGCTGTACATAGAACCTGGATTCATCTGAAAAGATGACATCTCGCCATTCGTGCTCCCAGGTTCGTCGTTGATCCTACCATTGAAAGCGCTCTTGTCTATGACGCAGCGTCAAGGGAAGTCGCAGCCATGGTCTTCGAGTTGAGAGTCCATGCTGCTGCAAACGTCGTCGAACTGTTCGTGCAGACACTTGTTGTCTTCCAAACGAACCCGTTTCTTGACTCACGACTCGTGACGTGGTTGCACGATCCATTACGGCCATGCGGATAATATGCCTGTCTTCTCGGCTGCTAGTGATAGGTGGCCGTTGAGATCCCGCATGGCGTTCCGTATTACCGCCCTGAACCCATCGATTCCATATTCTGCTAACAGTCATTGGATTTCGACCGACGTGAGCAGCAATACTGCGATAAGATAAACAGCAATCCCGGTACGCTACATTTCGACCTTTATCAATGTCAGAAACGTGCTGGTACGCATTTCTCCCTCTTACACGAGGCATCACAACAACTTTTCACCAGGCAACAACGTTCAAATGCAATTTGTGTATGAGGAACCGGCTGAACAATTTCCTCATTTAAACACAATGTAGGTGTCGTTACTGGCGCCTGCTTTGTCTGAATGTGCTGAAAAGCTAATCATTTGCATATCACAGCACCTTCTTCCTTTCGTATATATTTCACGTCTGTAGCATGTCGCCTTCTTAGTGTAGCAATTTTAATGGCCAGTAGTGTATATGTTAAAACCAATAAAATGTTAATAATTTTCAATTTACTTAAGTTTTATTCAATCTACTCAGTACTAAATTAATATAAAAAATGTTGCGTACTTTTTATCCAGAAAATTTATGACCTTGTTTGTTCTACATGTTTGCAATAAAATATTTTTACTGTATAGTTTTCAAAAAGCAGCTATATTTTCATAGATCTTGTCAAATTTTAAGTTGTGACTATAAGGTATAGGATTTTTTGATGAATAAATAATATTAAGCTGGTTCCACAGAACAATAATGAACAGGATTATTATATAAAATTGCGATTTAACATGCATTGCTCTTAAAAAACTACTGAAAATATTAGTTTTTAAAAGGATTTATTTCAATCTAAAATTGAGTTTTTGTGAAAACAAATAAAAATTTTTTTTAATTAATTTTTTTTAGTTAATTAGTTATGATTGTGATTATAACTAGTTTTAATATATTTATCAGAAGCTTATTATTAGTTAATAATTATAACTGTTATATAATTTTAAATAATAATTTTTTTAAATAAAATTTTTTATACATTGGCATAATAGGTTATTTACTAATGTTTAAATGAATTTGTGAGCATTAAATTCTTTATCTCAAATGCTTCTGGGACAATTGTCTTATCTGAAGTTAAATAGTCCATTTTTCTTAGCTATGATGATAATATACAAATAAAATATGAGAAGTCGTTAGAATGCCAAAAGTAAGTTTTCTTAAAAGTTTTGTGAATTTGTCGAGTCAATTAAACCCAATTAAAAATATTTGGCTAATGTGATTCGGCGTAACTTCTTTTTCCAAAACAAACTTAAATAAGAATAAATAACCTAAATTATTTTTTTCTCTGAGAAGCTAAATTTGTTGTCTGAAGTAAATAGTAATACTACCATCCGCAAAAAAACACAGAAGAGAGATTGTACTGAAGAAAGAAGGAAAAATAAATTATGTTTATATTTTTCAAAGAAAGAAAAACTTTTTGAATTAAAAAAAATTAAACATAATAAAGTTAGAAGTCTTAAAATGTTTACTTTCTAGTTTAAAGTGATTTAATTTGCTTAACACACTTTTTTAGATAATTCTAAATAAAAGAATAGTTTTTTTTTATATTTATTCTAATTTTCCTGAATGCATTTTTTAAATGATATTTAAATTAGTTTTCGGTGTGTTTTCTTTTATGATTACATAAGTAAAAGGTGAAGCACATATTTTTTGTTCTTAAAATAGCATACTTACTTCCTTAATTAAATTGAATTGCCACTCCTTTGAAACTATTTCTTTCAAATCACAGGATAAAATTAGCATTTGAATAAAATTTATATTATCCTATTATGAAACCTTAAAATGTCCATAAATCGTAGCTATTGTTGATGCGCCAGCATACTTCCCTGTACCAGGCCCTGAGTTGGGCTTTACCAGTTAGATAGAAGCAGCCGCCAGGTGGAGACGTCGTGATTTTGAAGCAGGGATCATGCAGAAGATTCCCCATACTTGGCCTGCCAATCCCAGAAGTTTCATTTTACTTGGAGGACATTGCGACTACACTCAGTTTTAATATGTCCCAGTCACCTTAGCGAATACAATGGTCTTTGGTTAGACCGGGATTCGATCTCACTACCTTCCGATAATGAGAACGTCGCCCTAACCTACCACGCCACCGCGACCTCTCTATGAATACTAGAAGTAAAAGCTAGAACGACTACTACAATTTTAAAGCTCTAACTAATAGAGTCCAATTTAGGGTTAATTACAGGGAAGCATGGAAATGCAACAACAACAAAAATTGTGAAGTATCTCTGAGAAATATAAGAATGGGAAATGAACAAGTAAAAAAAGGATAGTATCCAACCAACGATTACTAAAATATATTATAAAAATCATAAGCTTCTAGAATATTGAAGAAAATTAATTTAACCTTTTTCCAAAAAGATATTTTCTATACATTTGTTGAAATATTAAATGAGGATTTTACATAGATAAGAGTGATTATTCACATTCGAAAAGCTACTATCAGCCAAATATTTCCCTGTATTTGATATTTTAAGTAAATTCTTTAAGAACATCCCAGAAAAGTCGCTATTAAGAGGATTTTCCTAACATAACACACACAAAAGGTCAAAATAGTTTTGATAATTAATTTTCCTAGAAAATTTTTATCATATTATTATACACTTTTAAGGCTTTAATTTAAATAAGACAGTTAAATTTATAGTATGTTGAATAATAATTTTGATAAAATAATAAAGTTTAAACTAAGGATATCATTCAAAGCATGATTTTTGAAAATTCTCTTTTCTTTTTTCAGTATCACGATTTGAAAATTGAATTATTATTAAGAGATTTAAGAATCAGTTAATTTATTTATTGACTTAATAAATCAAGTTGTTCTAATGATAATCTTAGAGAATAAAATATACAAAATGCCCTAACGACAGCTTGATTATTTATCATCTTGCGTTCAAAGAATATCTCTTAGTAATTTTAAGTACACATTTAATAAAATTATACACATATCAGAATCTGTAAACATATTTCAACTCGTTTAAGTTTCAAAATTTAATAACTTTATATGGTATTTTCAAATTTTTAAAACTTTTTCTCATTTTATCAAATAATTAAAATCCTAGATATCAAAAATACTTTATAATAATATGCAAATACAATTTTATAAAATTAATTTGTTATTACATATAAATATTGATAAAGTTTATGATTATAATATAACAAAAATTAGAAGAAATATCGATCTCTATTATAATGCAATAATGATAAAATAATGAAAAACGTCAACAAACCAGAATTTTATTGTTTTAGAATTGTAGAAGATAAAACATTAACTGTAAAAGTCGTATTTAAAAGTATGTGATACTAACACTGCATGAATAAAGGTACAAATGATGCCCTTAAAATGGGGTTATTTGTTGAAAAATAACGACTGAGGAAAGGAGTAGAAAAATCTTAAAGCGTACAAAATATTTATGAAAATTATAATAAGCATCGCATTTCTAAAAATATAATTAAAGCTGCAAAGTATATGCTTTTCAAAATAGTATATCAAGGAGAAAGGGAAAGTTAAAGGTAAAAGGAGCACTAATAAGCACAGTAGTGTAAAGGAGGCATAAAAGGTAAGATCACACATCGGTGAATACACAGTGATACCATAAAGAGTTAGTTATTTCTAAAACATATTTCTTAAGCAGTAAAAAAGGTTGTAAATCAAAAGGAAAGAGAATGCGATGCATTATGGAAATATAAAAGGCCAAAGAATGTTGCTAATATCTGAGTCTCTGCTTATGGCTTCGAGAACAAGATTAGAAAAATTTATGCTGATCAAACTAGACGCTATGCTTTGATTAAGGAGATGTGAAAATGTTTGTTCAAATAATAACGTGAATGAAAAATATTGCCTCGAATTTACAAATTTTTAGAGAAAATGAAACCTTCTATGTTTTTTAAAGTTAATCATGAAATGATCTAGAGAATATAAATGTTTATTTAAGACGAAAATTTTGAAAGTAATTTATTCTATTTATAACGCCTTGCCTCGTCTAAGACTAGATGGGAAATAAATATCATTTTGAATAAAATAAGCTGATGAGTTGGATACAGATTTTGAAAATGAGGTGAAGGTAACATTTTAATTAAACTAACCGACAATAATGTTTATTCAACAATACTCAAACAAAAAATGATATATATATATATATATATATAAATATATATATATATATATATAAGTTAATATAATATGCTTTTAGGTTTATTTCCCTCATTAATTAATTAATTCAGATTTCACTTTCAAGAATGAAAGTAAATCATATGAATGAAATATTTCGAAGTTGTTTATTAATATGGAAAATAGTATGTTCGATGTTTTTAAATTATCAATGAGGGAAATGACATATTTTATTTTAAGAGACGAAGACAAAAATTCCTAAAAAAAGGAAACATAAAACATAAAAGAATACAGGGGAAAGAAAGTGAAAAGAGATAGGAATATGTAAAGAAAAGAAAGATTTTCGTGTCCAATCTGTTAAAAACTGCGATCGTCCAAACACTTTATTATAACACGAACAACTTAGATTATTCTATAAAAATTGCTGACTCCTTCAAATATCTCTTAGAAAAAACTAATTTAACCCATTCTTGAAAAAATTCTGAAGAAAAATAATGTAGTAATGGAAAGTAAATTTTTCTGGGTTACTTCGATGATAGAAATATATATACCTTTAATTCTTAAAATGAGAGAGCAATATTTGAAAAGTATTTGATTTTTGAATATAATTGGAAAATAATCTAAATAGCTTAATATCATGTTTTTGTTACATATTTCTATTTGATAGATATAATGAATAAAATAGTAACTTTAATAGCTCTGTAAATATATATAATAATATTTACTCGTTAAACTATATTTGTTACTGTAAAATGAGAAAAATAATGCAACAATTAACAATGCAATTATTAAAAATTCAAAGGAAGTTTGAAGCCTGTGCTTTACAAATCTGCTTTTTATTATTGCATCAATATTTGTTAAAAGAAAATTTTAATACAAGCGTAAGCAAGACAATAGTCTTAAGGATAAAATGAGATTGTTTACAAATATTGCAATTATTAATTTAGAATTCTATAAACGAATAAAATTTTTAAAATTTTAAATCGTCCTTGTCCATTTAAACCAACCATAAAGTGGATATTTTTGTTTTCATTTTGCTTTATCTGCTGTTCTATATTGTCCACGTGTTAATAGCTTGAATCAGTAGAAAACGGCTTTTCAAACCGATGTTTTGATTCTTATGTAGGAAATAGTCTTATTAACAAAATAAAGTTCGACAATATTCTCAGATATTCGATAGTGAACTTCGCCTTGTTTGCTGCCGCTCGAAAAATGTGATTTGAAGGTAGGCAGCAAATTCGTCGACAAGTCTGATTTACAATTCCGTCTCGATACATTGTGAAGTGGATGAAACGTCATCTGAGGTCAGGGATATTTTAAACCAATGAGAATCGCAATTAAAAATTAGCAAAATTAGCGAAATTTGTGTTGATCAAACTAGAACACCATTTTTTGATTAAAGAGATGAAAATACATTCAAATAATAATAAGTTGAAAGTATAACACTCGAATTTGCGAAAACATAGATAAAATTAAAAAGTATTTCCTATTTTTTAAAATAAATTATGAAATTTTCTAGAGAATATTGAGTTTATTTAAGGCGAAAAATTAAGAATGTAATTTATTTTGTTATAACTTCTTGATTCGTCTGAAACCAGTAGGGAAATAAATATTGTTTTAAGTGTGACATAAGCTGGTGCGCCCGTTGGATATATGCTCGGTATGAGATGAAGGTAGCGTTTGACTGAACTAATTAGTAACATAATCTTTTTTACAACAATATCCAAAATCAAATACAAAAATGTCTTTGCTTGATAAGAAAGTAACTGCAGAATTTACCCTTACATTTTTGGTAATTTCTTAAAAATCTAATTATTTTATCTGACAGTGATCTAGAGATTTCATTCCTATTTCTTCATCCACAAAATATTGTATTCTCTAGTTTAATTATAAAAACATATTCCTTTTTCTTGATTGTAATTTTTAATTATAACAAGATAGCTGAATTTTATTTAAGCCTAAAATATTTACTGATATGTTGTTTCTCTATACTGTCAAATTTTGAAAAC